>JAWPHD010013477.1:0-68005 GCA_037043455.1 Cyrtodaria siliqua | reverse complement strand
TGGCAACCACACGGGGATTGAAATATTGAAGAAATGCAAGGGTGTGTGGTGGGACTTGCGATATAAGTTTGTCGTTTCAGATGACGAGAACGGGTGGGGTGGTTGGGGTAGTTCAGACCATTCGGTGGTGTCCCGAAACAGGAACATGAAAATAAACACCGCTTACATTGGCGTGGGACCTCTAGACTCTACACGCTCCTGTACTTATATGTCTCCCTGCACGCTCCTGTACTTCTATCAAACTTACTCCCTCGAAGGTTTGTCAGGTTCTTTCTTGCTACCGGTACTGCCAACGGGTCCTATCGAAGCACAAAACGGCATACAAAAAAAAGATAAAGAAAGATTGTGTATGTTTTTGTTTTGTGTAGACTTCTTGGGGCGATATAGCCAGCGAAAAACTCCGAGAAACTCGTGCATCCGCAATCGCAATCGGAACTGCCTCGTCGGATTCAATCGGAACTGCCTCGTCAGATTCCGTTACTCGGGAATCCGAGTACGGAAATTGGCGAAGAGTTCCGATTGCGTCGGATTCACAATCGGAACTGCCTCGTCGGATTCCGTCACATCTACCGAAAATCGGAACTGCCTCGTCGGATTCCGTCACTCGGAAACTATTACCGAGTACGGAAATTGGCGAAGAGTTCCGATTGATTTACCGAGTACGGAATTGGCGAAGAGTTCCGATCGTACGGAAATTGGCGAAGAGTTATCGTACATAGTCGGCCAATCCCGTCATTCTCCGGGACCGTACTGGTCCCCGAGAGCTATGGTGGCACAATACAACAGAGGTACCAGTTGAGGCAAGTAATACACCCCGGTACTGGAATCGGTACTTGGAGTTAAACTTATTGCGCAGTAAATTTTTGAATTATGGCGCCAACTGGAATAGAACATTCCAGGCCCACATTCCATTTACAGCGAAATTAGAATGTGCCCTCTCACTTGCAGAACTGCAGATTGCTGCAAATTCTGTTGTAATGGCTGCAATCACGTGCATGATCACTGTTTCTCGTCACCACTCAAGTAGCATCTGAAATAACAAAGGGATGATGATGAAGACCTTTAATGAACATGACAAAACTGACAAAATGAACATGAATTGAATTGAATGTTGTTTAACGGCTCATGAACACAGTCTAGGTTATATAGAGCCGCCCCAGAGAGAGGGGAAGGATACATAGGAATCCGGGAACTGTGCCCTACTCTTATTGTCGAATAGATTCCTATGGTTCTTTAACGTGCTCGGAGGATAGACCGATACACGGGACCGTCCGGTTTACGTCCTCAGCTTATGGTCCTTTATCAGGTGTATTCAAATTGTAACTCTAGGGTCACATTTGGCCCTGCCACAGGCGTCACATGTTTTACATAGCACTGTATAGGGAAACACTTCAAACAGCTTCTTCTCTGAACCACAGCTCTCATATATTACATGTAGCCCTGGGGTCACATTTGGCCATGCTCCAGGAGTTACACTCTAGACCTTCATTTTGTATTTGATCTTTACCAAACTTTGTCCGTGTCTTTATATCAATGTTGTTAAAAACACAACAAAGGCCACATTTCTTGAACAATCTTAACCAAACTTGCACAGATTGTATATGACCATAACATTTCGAAGAAGTTCGATAATGGGCCAGTATTCAGGTGATCGATTTAGGGTCATCTTGGCCCTCTTGTTTCTTAACACAACATTTTAATATAACTTTGTAAATATGTGTTGATAGTAACTAAATACTTCTATGGTAAAAATGGAATACTGGAACTATTTTAGACTAATCTGTATAATAATCATAAGTACTGACTATACATGTAAAAATCACGTTAATTTATATTGCATTGAGTGTATATAAACAGAGACGTAATTCTTCGATCTCTGATATATACAAGCATATATTCTGTCATAAATATATGTTGTTTATGTCATAATTTAACTTGAAACCTGCTCGCATATACAGGTGGGAAGCAGAGTGGTTTTTAGCTCCGCCGTCCACTTATCATAGCAACACATGACAACGGAAAGTAGTACGTCATTTTCCGTCAACGTCAAAAAAAAGTGAAACAGCCGCCATTTTCTTTTTTATTAAACGCGTAATCTGGAAGATTGTAACAACTTTACATGATTAAAATTTTAGTTCCCCTTCAAGTTTCGTCATCTTCAGCTGTATTGACTTTTAGATGCTTTACTGCGCGAGAAATTTCGAGATTCACCCATTTAAAATTCCGAAGTGAGGGGAAGTAACTCGTAAGAGATGTCATTGTCAAAATGCGTTTAAAAATGGTAACACTTGTGTTCTTTTCTAATGAAATACAAGGAGATACGAAAAATATGTTGTTTAAGCTTAAATAGTTACATGGCGTGTACTACATGTTACGAACATCATGGTATTTCTTTATAAAAATTACACGCTAAAACGATAAAATGTTCGACTCGGCACTGTCGGTCAAAAAATATAACGAGTGTAAAGTCATTGAACGTCTACAGGTGCGTATTCGGTATCCAATCTGGAAATATGGAACTCAACTGGCCACCCGCTTATGTTTTTTTATTTATTTTTTATTGGCGAGTATCACCATATGCAGCCATATTTAACATCAAAATATACTAAAACAAAGCTGCAGTCCAATTTATTTGGTTATCCTTCACCGGCCCGTCACCACCACCATCACCCACCCCACCCATTAAAAAATTAAAAATACGGATCTGGTCAGGGTATACTAGGTGTTTCATTGGAATCTGGGAAAGGGAAAGTGTGTTTCCCAAGAACACATCAACGGAAAGGATGAGATATGAAATGCCTGTATATTATTCTCTGTAATTATAGTATAACTGTGTAACTTATATATTATTACTAATTGCTGATATTATTGCACCAATCATATATTTAAACCTATGGTAGAATAACGAAGACAAATAATACATCTAAATTTTATTTAATTATATGCAAGCAGACTTTTAAAGTGAAATTGATACTGGACTAATAAACTGTGATACTAATGTTCGACAAAATCTTCAAGATTGCCATATGTCCCTTTAAAGTGTCCTATTATTTGTAATATAACTGGGGCGGTCTTTAATAATATCGCTGTAAAGTGACAACATCACAGAGAAACTTTCATGTTGTATCGTGTGTATCCATTGTTTTATGTCATGGAATTTCACAATATCTCAACAAAACAAACAAAAAAGTAAAGTATCCCAATGAGCTGGGACAATTATACTTATAGTTAGGCACTCCTCTTTTTTTTTAAAAGTAGCTATCCCGCCAAATAACTACAAAATTGCACTAGAAAACCGTTTATCGAAACTCTATCCTTATAACAATGTATATGCGCAGATTAAAAGTATAGGTTTATTAATAGGTTCTTAGAATACCCGTGATTGAATATCCGTAAAATGATGGTAATTCGACACTCCAGTTCTGGGGTTTGGTCCGGCTGGTTAAAGCCGTTTATACTGTGTATGTATGAGTTTGGTTTCTCAAAATATGTAAGTTATATATATACTTTGTCATTAGTAGGTTTAGAAACAGTGTACATAATGTTTATAAAATTTGACTGTTGTTGGCGGGATGGCTACTTTAATGAGAATAATAAAAAAATCTGTACAAATCGGGTTCTGCCACTCAAATAAATCTAATGTTTCTCAAGCTTATCAAGCTTATTAAAATCTTCATTTATAAAAACCACGTTAAAGAACCATAGAAATGTATTACCGAATTTGCTAGTAAGATCGATCGAGTAGCTTTGGTACATTTTTTGAATTCCACTCTCTGGGGTGGCTCGAAATATTGCCATATTATTAGCTTAATTAACCTATATCACAGGGGTCAAATATATTAAAGTTTATAGCTTTAGCTTACCCAGGGCTAGGCTAAGTCTCAGAGCTGGAACTTGGAGATGCCACTTGACAGAAGGTGGCAACATCTGCAAAGATCCCTGAAAGAAAATCAATTGTTGTTTTTATACATATATACATACAGTAGATGTGTTAATCCTTTACAGTACTTGTGTAGCTATATGCAAACTTTGGGCAGTGGAGGGGGGCGGGGATGGTGCAAGGGCACCGATTTTGTGGGTGGGGAGGGTGAAGGGGAGGTGGCAACGGTGCATTTCTGCTCTGCGGTCATAGAGGGGGTTTGGGGACAAGGCCATTTATTTTTGGGGAACAATGGAACATTGTCTGTTATTGGTAATATTTTTGGGGAACAAGGGAACATAATAATAAAAATAAATGGAAAAATATTTTTGGAGAACAAAGCAAAATATTTTTGGGGAACATTGGGTCCTATATTATTATTAAATTTTAACGGCGACACTAAACATGAACATGCACGAAATAAAACACATTTATGGGTACCGAGTGCTGTACATACCTTTCATCCTTTGTTTTTCCTATATGTCTAATCACCAAAGTTGTCGGTGTCCCTAATCGAGGCGAACGTGACATGACTCATGTGGTCTACATGACATGACCTTGACTCGGGCGTTGACAGTATAAGTAAGTAAATATTTTATTATAGTGACATGTGTATACGCAAATAACAAACATTTAATACAAATGCATAGAGAAACACCCGGCCCAACGGACCTATAAGTCACCTTATAATTATAGTTTACAAGTAGTCAACATGGTTAAACATAATAGAAAATACTGTTATGAGCTCACAATGTACAATTTACAATACAATTAAAGTTACAAAGGGTTCATTCATAAATATTATATATATTGCGATAAATAGTGTCAGTTTAGTTCAATAATTGCACCACATGTTTACAGTTACGAGTTATATAACACACTTCTTCTAAAAAGATAAGCTTTAACAAGAAATTTTACAACTTTTCTTGTGTGGTTATGAATCAGGAAAATCAGTCTATTAGAGTCTGTCATGTTTTCATATATTCCATTTGAAATAATTTCACCGAATATCACAGTTCGTATGTTGTTGTATAAAGGACACTTCACTAGAAAATGAGTCTCGTCTTCAATTAATCCGGACTGACATAAAGTACACAGTCTTTGATTTGGTGCTTCACCAACATAGCGTCCAGTTTCAATTCTTAAAGGTAAGATACCGCATCTGAATTGAGCATATATAGCGCGTTCATTTCTTTTTAAATCCATGGCAAGATAATCTTCACATGAAAAATGGCCCTTGAATGATTTGTAAGTCCTCAACTTTGGCACCTTTTCGTAATCATTAGCCCATACGTTTGCATAATAATCCGTCAGTTTTGATTTTACACATTCCATATTAACTGTAATTTTATTGGTAAAATGAACAGTTAAGTCTAGTCTGGACATAATGATTTTCACTTCACTACACCAGTTATTAATCCTATTTGATCGTTGATAGTCAGAGTTAAATATCCGTTTTGTCAGTCTATTGTCATCGAGTTTCACGAGTCTGTTCCAATATCGAAGCATCGTAATCCATCGTCTGTAGTTACTAGGTAGCCATCCCGTCTCGCCTATAAGTGCCAGTTTCGGTGTAAACCTATGTACCCCTAGGAAGTATCGTATGGCACGGTATATGTTCTACAAGTATTTGTTACATCATTCACCCATAACAATAGTTAACACATGAATAGGTCTGTCTTTTTGCTCATTAAATCCTGGAATTGTGAAGTATTCACTTGCAATTATCCATAGTTCATTCAACCGTAAATCAACACAACAAATTACTGCCGACTAGGCCGTAGTTGCGATTTTTAATAAGCGCCCAGAGCCACTGATTTTTACCGTAAACATGCTAAAGGAAAGGCAGAAAAAGTGTTTAAAGGTTGACTTACTGACATTTTATCCGGGGCAGGAAATAACTATATCCGGGAGTAGAAAATATTCATGTTTCACGTTTCTGTTATTGATTTTCAGTTTTGCTTATTTAGCTTGTAGCCGCCATTTTGAATAATGTGTGTTTTGAGTGAGAAAAAAGGGTGACCATCTTTCAAAACGGTCTCAAAAAATGGGTAGTCATGAATTTTGCCGAAATTTTCAGGAAAGGTAGTAGAGGTACTGATCTATCATTCCTGTTAATTTAAGCCAAATTAGTGACAACCCATTTTTTGTGACCGTTTTGAGAAATCGGCAATTTTGCAGTTTCAAAAACCTCAAAATTTCCGATCTTCACATTTGAACAGCGATTTAGGCTATGCAAAATATGCCAATAGTAGTCAAAACGAATGCTATGGGGATGTTTAACGTATAAACTTACTTTATTCATTGTCTGTGTTGTTTTTGCATTCAAAATTGGCTTAAGCTAACGTTTTCTAAAAGACAACTGCAATTTCCGCGTAACTGCACGTGAGTGCAAATTGGGACTACTTCGTGTTAAAACACTTGAAACTCAAAAGTGAGTTAGGCGGTGTGTGCGCGAGAAAAGCTTCAGCTGCTGCTGCACTGATATTACATAAAATCTGAGTTACTATTTTCCTTCGTTATTTTACTGGTGCAATATAATCAACAGTTAGAAATATGTAAAAACAATTTGCTTTATACTATTCTTACAATTAATATTTATTACTGAACAAATGCATGATATGTAGAACAACTTACGGGACCCGCGACAATCAAGATTAAGGTGCAGGACTTTGTTTTATACAAAATTGTGTTAAACATTAGTGTGTTGAATTTGCGTTACCAGGCCCGTAGCAAGCCCTGAAATTTAACCGAGGCAAACCACTTATTTTGGGGTCCGGTGGCATTCACCACCCTCTCTAACCCATATTTTGTTTTGATTTCCTGTCCTGTGTTGCATTTCCTGGACCATGTTATCTTAAGCCTGACATATTTTGTAAACGATTGCTAAAATATCGAGAACTTGTTTTTATATAAAGTTCTATATTCAACCGAGGCAACTGCCGCAGCGTAGCTACGTGCCTGGTTCCATATCATATATTAAAGCTGGCATGATAATTGAAATATAAAGCCCTGATTAAAGTCAGTGAGATGAACTTCATGTCCTATGAATAAACTAGTATCGATAAATCGATTGTGAAACGTCGTTGTCCTAATTGCTAATTATGTTTTAATGATGATTTCTCCGTGTTTCCTAACAACACCGTAAACACATCTTGGTAAACAGTTGTATCACGCTGTACTACCTGCTGCTAGTGGTGTTACTGAGATTGGAAGGTAATATATATATATAGTACCTGACAGAGCCGGATTCAGAATAGTTGGTGTGCAAGCAACGTATAACAAGAGTCTCTAATGGGATTGAAGCGCTCTCCTGATAGTTGCGGTACGGTACAAGTTGATAACATGCCCGGAATAAAAGGTTCAATGATATTATCGTGTTTGGAAAAGCGAAAAATGTATAAAACTCTCACATTTTGGTGCTGTCTATGGAAAAAAAAACACGCTTTAAAATGACAAATTTAAAACGTGAAATGGTTCAAAGATATAACAGTTCCTATAATAAAGCGCAATAACTACTAATTATAATTACAACAATATTATCGGGTCATAGAGGAATCGTATATTTTACGCGGTTCACCTCGGCGATGTTTACAAATAACACGTTACAAAACACTGCGATTTGTTTACCGACAAGACCGAGGCGCGTTACCATACTTAGGATATATCTTCTTTTGGGTCTTTTATTTGATATATTCAGTGTATTTTCTTTTGATGGTTTATGGCTAATTTGAGTTAACAAAATTCGCTTACGAATTATATCAAATTCCAAACAAAGACTTTTTAAAATTTATACCTAAAGAATGAAAAGAAAAGATAAAACATGAAGATAATAATGCAGAAAGAAACAAACGTTTCCTAAATAAATTTTCTTAAAGCTAAACAATCAAATAAATTCTTATACAATGTCCAGTTACAAAATGATACAGAAACTGACATGGAAATAAAATCACAACAAAAATGGGAAAACATGTTACAGATATTGAATGTAAAGCCATCTATATCACACCAATAAAACTGACAATAAATATAAAACTAAGGAACTTCCAATATAAATATTTAATGAAAATAATACCCACAAATAAATTGCTATTCAGATACAAAATCGTATGAACATAGAATGCTTAAATCATCGTTTCTGGGAATGTATGCATAATTCAACAATTTTGGAATGAGCTGCGCATATTCTTAAATACGTTAAACGTAAACATCGATTTCAATCTAAGAACCGTCTGTATCGGAATTCAAAGACAAGAACATGCTATAGATATGAAGAATTTCATTATTTTAAGTGCGAAATATTTTATATTCATTAACATATGTTTAAAATCCGTGTCCGAATCAAACAAATTCAAAAAATGTTTATTCTGACAAAGCAAATAGCGATGAACCATGACAAAATAGACAACCATGATAATAAATGCCGAAACTTCCAATAAATAAACTGGTATAAATTAAAGTATGCTATAACACATTACCGAAGACAACACAAGGGGAAGCAAAGCAACTCTCTGTTCTGTCCGAATTCTCTTCTCTTCTTTTTAGTCGTCATATTCTTCTTTCAAACCTTCCATAATTCTGCTATCATAGATCTGCATACTAAACTATACTCTTCTATACTTTCAAAAACTCGGAGGTAACTCTTTTTTTCAATAACTTTAATTTCGTCCGTAAACAAGAAAATTATTTTATCATAAATATAAACTGTATTGTAAATAGTGTGACAACGAATATAGTATACCATCTGATAATGCTTGTATAATGTATCAAATGAATGATGAAATAAAACATTGTATAACAAACAAAAAGCACCAAAACTTTCAAATATTTCCAATTTGTTCTGCTTCAGAAGATTCTGTAAATTTTCTTGTACAAATCTCTTAGAGTCGACCCTTTCTCAGTTACAAGTCGAGCTCCCGGTGGGGTTCGAATTCGCAGCGGTGAGAGGTCAGAAGGTTTCAAACAAAACATATTTACCCACTCGACCACGCTTTCTTTTGAAAACATGTTTTGGCAGATATCTTTTTTAGGTCAGTAGGTCAAATTGAAGAAGAAGCTTGGTAAAGCACGAGGGCCTTTTTTGGGGGGGGGGGGGGGGGGGGGGGGGGGGGGGGAGTTTCGTAAAGTTTGGCTAGAGATCCATAAGCTATGATATGTCGGTTTCTTTGGAAAATGGGAATCAGTTTTATAGAAAACTTTATCAAAGAAAAAAATATTAAAGCTACAAACCCTGTATTTCAGTAAAACGTTGGCGTTACTTTATTTGTACCGTCATGTTGACTAGCTTATGCCAGCTTATGAAAGCGTGTCTTTATTTGTAACGTCATGTTGACCAGCTTATGAAATCGGGTAATAAAGCGATCACATTTAACACAGGACATCATTTACTTTATATACACCGAGCAGTGCACATCGTATATGTACACAGGTAGCATTATGATTAATAAGAAAAAAAAATCATGGCTCTAACACACGACCTTCTAATTTACAGTTCAACGTGCACTGAGCTATGGCGACTTCTTGAGAGAAAAAAACATTGGCCACTTAGTAACATATATTATGATGCAAAATAACATATTTGAACGACCCTCAAGATGTAATATATACTCCATCATCCCGCACATGTATTAAAATAAGCATGCGTGGTGTAATTCTATTTATTATCAATTTAACTATGATTCCGTGTCAAAACTTTTTATCTCGAAAAAACTTTTTATTTAGCGAATGATAAGTTTGTGCGCGTGTGTGTATGGTGTAGTTATTAGTTATGACTATTTAGTGTAAGAAATGCTACTACATACCAAAAAGATTCCGTGGTGTAGTGATAAAACCTTTATGTTACAAATAAAATATCAAGGTCCCTGGTTCAAATCTCGTTCCCGCAACTCTAAGTGTGATACTATAGTTATTAGTTATGACTATTGCTACTACATACCACAACAATTCCGTGGTGTAGTGGTAAAACCTTTATGTTACAAATAAAATATCAAGGTCCCTGGTTCAAATCTCGTTCCCGCAACTCTAAGTGTGTATACTATAGTTATTAGTTATGACTATTTCGTGTAAGAAATTCTACTACATACCACAAAGATTCCGTGGTGTAGTGGTAAAATCTTTATGTTACAAATAAAACATCAAGGTCCCTGGTTCAAATCTCTTTTCCGGCAACTCTGCGTGTGTATACTATAGTTAACAGTTATGACTATTGCTACTACATACCACAACAATTCCGTGGTGTAGTGATAAAATCTTTATGTTACAAATAAAACATCAAGGTCCCTGGTTCAAATCTCTTTTCCGGCAACTCTCGTGTGTATACTATAGTTATTAGTTATGACCATTGCTACTACATACCACAACAATTCCGTGGTGTAGTGATAAAATCTTTATGTTACAAATAAAACATCAAGGTCCCTGGTTCAAATCTCTTTTCCGGCAACTCTCGTGTGTATACTATAGTTATTAGTTATGACCATTTAGTGTAAGAAATGTTACTACATACCACAAAAATTCCGAGTTGTAGGGATAAAATCTTTATGTTACAATTAAAACATCAAGGTCCCTGGTTCAAATCTCTTTTCCGGCAACTCTCGTGTGTATACTATAGTTATTAGTTATGACCATTGCTACTACATACCACAACAATTCCGTGGTGTAGGGATAAAATCTTTATGTTACAAATAAAATATCAAGGTCCCTGGTTCAAATCTCTTTTCCGGCAACTCTGCGTGTGTATACTATAGTTATTAGTTATGACCATTGCTACTACATACCACAACAATTCCGTGGTGTAGTGATAAAACCTTTATGTTACAAATAAAACATCAAGGTCCCTGGTTCAAATCTCTTTTCCGGCAACGCTCGTGTGTATACTATAGTTATTAGTTATGACCATTGCTACTACATACCACAACAATTCCGTGGTGTAGTGGTAAAACCTTTATGTTACAAATAAAATATCAAGGTCCCTGGTTCAAATCTCGTTCCCGCAACTCTAAGTGTGTATACTATAGTTATTAGTTATGACTATTTAGTGTAAGAAATTCTACTACATACCACAACAATTCCGTGGTGTAGTGGTAAAACCTTAATGTTACAAATAAAATATCAAGGTCCCTGGTTCAAATCTCTTTTCCGGCAACTCTGCGTGTGTATACTATAGTTATTAGTTATGACCATTGCTACTACATACCACAACAATTCCGTGGTGTAGTGATAAAACCTTTATGTTACAAATAAAACATCAAGGTCCCTGGTTCAAATCTCTTTTCCGGCAACTCTCGTGTGTATACTATAGTTATTAGTTATGACCATTTAGTGTAAGAAATGCTACTACATACCACACAAATTCCGAGTTGTAGGGATAAAATCTTTATGTTACAAATAAAATATCAAGGTCCCTGGTTCAAATCTCGTTCCCGCAACTCTAAGTGTGATACTATAGTTATTAGTTATGACTATTTCGTGTAAGAAATTCTGCTACATACCACAAAAATTCCGAGTTGTAGGGATAAAATCTTTATGTTACAAATAAAACATCAAGGTCCCTGGTTCAAATCTCGTTTCTGGCGACTCCTTTTTTATGAAATATATTCGGAAGCTGTATATTATCGACTTTACTTGTACGAAGACTATATAAACTACTTCACCCGTGACTTATTCATATTCAAGAGTTAGTATCACTTTAAGTATAGCGTCTGTAGCTTTAAGGTCTTTTATCTTGTGTTGATTTACACCGAAGTTAGAGAGATGTTAGTTTTCTAATCGGCCAGGTTGGTGTATTACACAGGTCTCTGTGTCAAATAAAAGAAAAGCGCGTGAACGTGATAGGGGGTTCATATTTTGCCTGATTTCCCTCAAACTTGGTCAGAAGATTTATATCAATAGCATCTAAGTTCTTTTGACAATGTGTCATATAATGTAAAAAAAAACTCTCGGTCACCACCTTTTATTAAGAAAGCTTGCTTGTAAACGCTATGACGAAGGTAATGTATTGTTCGATATCAGCCTTCGACATTTATTGGTTAAAGGGAAGTAATAACAAGGATAACCATTTCGAAAATATCTTGATGTTTAAGAGTTACATTTGTTAATTGGTAATATTACAAAAAGGGTGGCCATTCATCTTTAATATTGAATTTACAAGTTTCATTAGATACAATCATACCAACTGATACAACGAGTTACGTAGTTTGTCAGTATTAAATAGGTACGAATTGGGCTTTACTTGGTAGAAGTTAAGTAAAAAATAAATCTTCCAGACTCTAAACAAGAGAGCCAACATGACATTGAATCTCTAACCCGGCCTTGAATTCACACCAACCATTCTTGAGAATATTCTTAATCTTAAGCCCAAGCATGAACATTTCAATCACACATATTAAAGAATATGATCATAACAAGCTGCTATGACCCAGGGGCAATGTCCAAAGGCGTGAGGATTGACCCCGGGGCCAATGCTCTTTGGATAGTTATATCAGTCTGTTCATGCCCTTTAAATGTGTATATGTTTCGACGATGGGGATCTCAACGGTTTCCAAGTTGTGACCCAGTGGCTATTTATACAGGGTTGAGGACGGACCCCGGGACTGATGCTGGTTGGATCATTGTATCTGTCTGTTCATACCCAGTAAGCGTATGCATGGTTATAGGGTGGCGGTCTCAACGGTTTCCAAGTTGTGACTCAGGGTGACAACGGGGCCAAGTTGTGACCCAGTGGCTATTTACCCAGAGGTGAGGACGGACCCCGGGACCGATGCTAGTTGGATGGTTGTATCCGTCTGTTCATGCTCAGTAAGTCTATACCTGTGGTTTAAGAGAGGAAAATCGTTTAAAACTCATGGGATGGGACCAAATTTTACCCTATGGTCTCCATTTGAACAAACTCGAGGAGGGAAATACGCTTATGGTACATGCAAAGTATATTACATCTCTAGCTCATGTAGTTTCAGAGAAGAAGATTAAAGATTTTTCTTTATAACTCGTATGTATAACTCTGATACCCGGAGCGGGGCTACATTTGACCCCAGGGTCGCCATTTGAACAAACTTGTTAGAGGACCATAAAGCTTATGCTGCATGCAATATATGAAAGCTTTATACGTCGTGCTTTCAGAGAAGATTTTTTTTTTTCGACCATTGACCAGTAGAACTAAAATTGTTAAAATGACGTATTTACATGTATTAATCACTGTCGTGAACGTGCAGCGCAGTGTTTTTGTCCGCTCTGTAGAATGTTCAAGATGTATACATGTAGGTTATATTAATTTATTAGACTTTTAAACGGCTAATAAAACACGTCAACTTTTTTCTTGGTTAGGGACTTAGGCCTTATCCCATTTAATGTACATACTGGTTTCAAATCAATTCCTTAGAATGTTTTGAAGATAGTATAAACGTTTCAATGAAATTTAACCAATACTTAAACCGAGAATTTTGTTTTATGTTGTCTTTACAGTCAAGGTCACTGGTGGGGTGGGGCCTACTCTAGTTGTTTTGCATACCAAGTTTCAGATATATACCTTCAAACAAACCTAAATCAAAAACTGTAACAAAGTGTTGAAGTGTTTAGTGACGGCACGAACAGAAATGGAAAAAAAAAAAAACATGTATGTGCATTGCCATTTAATTAACGTCTTAATAGTTACTCAAAATTATATTTTTCGTTAATATTGAGCTCTTTAGTCCCCGGTGTTCTATACAATAATCGACTTTCCGTGTTACATTATCAGAGTGGATCTGATTAAGTCAGTATTGAGAAGTCAAGAGTAAACACATAATTATCGACCTCTATTAGTTTACTATTCCCATCTGTATACGAATCAATGGTGAAATCAATCGGCCGGTATTTGTTACGGAATATAATTTGCCTTAATTGACATCACGGAAATGCCGTAAAAAAGCACAGCAGAATAAAGTAAGTTCGAAAATGAATGCCATTGATTTTCGATGAACAAGTTTACCCTACTTTTTCAACCAATCAGTTGTCTCAGATTTTCAAATATTTGCACCATTTATCCATGAAGATTTTACACCAATCTGGTGTATTTGCAAATAAAATTGTTTTTGACAGACCCTCATATTGCAGAGACCCCTTTCATCGAAATTGTATTTTAAATCTTCTTTTGAATATTGTAAAGATATTTTAAAAAAAGACCTCCCCATGTATATAGTTTCTAATCATCATATGCATTTTTTTCCTTCCATATATTTTGAAAACTGTTAATATATAACAAATATTATGATATTACATCTATATCTGTACGGTTTGTTGATGGGTGGCTTACCCCGACCCTCACAGACCCCTTACGGGGTGAATAAATGGATTACCATTAATTTGGTGATCGAAAAAACAACAACAGATTGTTGTGTGTCCCTTTAAGAAAGCATGTTAAACACTTTTACAAAAAGAATAAGTGAATAAGGCGCTTTGGAGCTACAGACCTCCGCCCCGTGTGCGTCCTTGTCATGTCTGATGGGAATCTCACTTCCCTCTGATGTCGCTGTCCCAATATAAACTTGATATGATGCGTTAGCGGGAAGTAAATCCTCATTTTATACAGCCAGTTTATCAAGCATACTTTTCCCAACAAAAGTTAGTAGTGTCACCTCTACAACGAATTCGTATGCTAGTGAGACAAGTATCCTTGCTTTATCTGGAATGAATATAAATTGCTAATTTCGTTGTTTATCGTCGTTCTATATCCGACATTAGTTCTCTGAATCCGCATTTCTATGCATGCCGTGTTCTATTTTATGAAATTTTAATGTCCTTGACTTGTTCGATTGATGTTCAAACGACGACTGATGTTCAAACGAAAAAACAAACATAATTATTATTATTATTGATTAAACTGATGTACACACAAGGACGTTCATTGTTCGTTTATTTACGAACGTAACTATGGTTACACGATAAATATACCACTTAGTTTAATTACCAACCATGCACACAGCGTATATATGACATAGATGAGAGACCTTATCTTATCAGATACATTTTAATGCACTCGCCACCGAATGGTTAGGGGGGATATATCATTAGATATATCCGTTCGTCCGTCCGAGTGTCCGTCAGTCCCGAAAAGTTTGTGTGTCTATCTTCTCCCACAGTTTTCAACCGATTGTTTCGAAACTTTACAGCATAGGTAATATGATGTCACGATGTCGATTCGGCGTCAAAATCAACCTTGTAATACCGGATGTATGGCCTTTCCCCACGTTAGAATTATGACCGTGGATTGTTTTCAGTTGGGGCACCCGTGTCCCATGGACACATTTCTAGTTTTATTTACTGACTCTGATACCATTTTTGTAATATGAAACATTACGGCATGTGTCATGAGCTCAAATGTGTCAATACGGAGCTCAACTGGGCCATTACCATATTGGCCCAGTTAAGTTTCGGTACTGGCCCCGTTGAGCTCCGGTGTTGGCCCAGTTGAGTTTCGTTATTGGCCCAGTTAAGCTCCGGTGTTGGCCCAGTTGAGTTCTGGTATTGTCCCAGTTAAACTCTGGTATTGGTCCAGTTAAGCTCCAGCATTGGCCCATTTGAGCTGCGTATTGGGTCAGTTAAGCTCCGGTATGATTTCCGGTATTGGTCCAGTTGAGCTCCGGTATTGGCTCAGTTGAGCTCTGGTATTGGCTCAGTTGAGCTCCGATATTGGCTCAGTTGAGTTCTGGTATTGGCCCAGTTGAGCTTCGATATGAGTTGTGGTATTGGTCCAGTTGAGCTCCGGTATTGGCCCAGTTGAACTCTGATATTGGCCCAGTTGAGCTCCGATATTGGCTCAGTTGAGTTCTTGTATTGGCCCAGTTGAGCTCCGGTATTGACTCTGTTGAGCTCTGGTATTGACCCAATTGAGCTCCGATATTGGCCCAGTTGAGTTCTAGTATTGGCCAAGTTGAGCTCCGATATTAGCCCAGTTGAGCTCCGGTATTAGCCTAGTTGAGCTCCGGTATTAGCCCAGTTGAGCTCCGGTATGGCCCAGTTGAGCTCCGATATTGGCCCAGTTGAGTTCCGGTATTGGCTCAGTTGAGCTCCGGTATTAGCCCAGTTGAGCTCCGGTATTGGCCCAGTTGAGTTCCGGTATTGGCTCAGTTGAGCTCCGGTATTAGCCCAGTTGAGTTCCGGTATTGGCTCAGTTGAGCTCCGGTATGGCCCAGTGAGCTCCGGTATGGCCCAGTTGAGCTCCGATATTGGATAATTTGAGCTCCGGTATAAGCCCAGTTGAGCTCTGGTATTGGCCCAGTTGAGTTCCGGTATGGCTCAGTTGAGAAGTCATGACTGAAATTATCACTTTCGCTTGATTTGATATTGTTTCAGTTATTATTCTCCGCCTTTCAGTCATAGCGAGGGATATTGGGCGTCAACATTTTCTTTTTGTTATATCTTAGCACAACCATGTCCAATCGTCACCAAACTTTAACAGCACCTTCTTCTCATGAAGCAACAACCTTACCAGAAAACTACGTTACTGTTATTTATTTAATCCAAAATATATGTTACGTTAACCTTTTTGTTTAAATTTGCGCTAACCTTTATGTGCAAGTTTGCGTTAACCTTTTTGTTTATATTTTTTCATTTCCGCTCAATAACTTTAGTTAGGAAAGAGATATGGGGTTGCATTTGGGGTCACTGGATTCAAGGTCGAGATCACTGGTACTAACAATAGCAATACGGCTTCCTTTTAATAACTTCAGTTAGGAATGAGATATTGTCATGACATTTTTGGATAGGTAGCTTATATAAAAAGCAAGCTTGGGATTGTCGGGTCACTGGGTTCAAGGTCAAGGTCACTGTTACTAAAAATAGAAAAAAAATGGTTTCCGCTCAATAACTTAAGTTAGGAATGAGATATTGCCATGAAACTTTATGGTTAGGTAGCTCATATGAAAAGGGAGCTTGGGATTGCATATGGTGTCACTGAGGCCAAGGTTACTGGTACTAAAATATATAAACGGTTTCAGAATATTTTCAAAATTAGATCCCTTGAATAGTTTTATAATTCGTCACATTAGTTTCTTTACTTAGAATTGCCTTTACGTCCAGTAACTTGAAAAAAGCTGTATCAAAAATACTGTACGTTGAATAGAAACTGAAATATGTTGTGAACGTCATGCATACACTTTCAATTAACTCATATTTCACGTTGTGGAAAACCCGGCGTTAACGCCACCAGGCTCTTGTTTTAAAATATCCTACAGTTTCCAAATGAACATATAATTATTAGACAGAGTGGAAACACGTGGCTTCAAAACGTCCCGCGTCGAAATAGTGTTCTTTATACTATGATTTTATTCGTGGAATAAAGTGCAGAGACGGTAGATATTTTATTTTGCTTATAGCTGTGCCTAGCGCAGTACATTAACCGAGTCACGACTCTTCGCTCTTTGAATATTATATTTAAAACAATATAAGTAGAAACTATGTTCCATTTCATGCCATAGTTTCTAAAGGCCGGAGTGTCTTGGCAATTCTCAGGATGCCTGGGTATCATGCCAAGATGAGCTTATCATTTCTATGTTGAATGATATAACTGTGTTTATGCAGCATCAACAGTCTTCCTTTTACCTCTCGATCCAATTGCCCATGGGCGAGGTGAAATAATTCACTGAATTTGTGCGTCAGGCCGTCGTCCCAGGGCCAATATAACAGTCCTTGAATCTATAACCGGATCAAAATGAAATCACATGTACTATTGGAAATTTGAAATTTAAAATACTATAACGTTACACATTACAGCCTTTTATTCCAAAAAAGCAAGTTTTCTATTTGAGCGTTGTAGGATCGATTATTGTAATTCATTGTAATTCTGATATTTACTGTTTCTAGTGGAGAGGTTCTAGTGAGATCCACAGTGAATGTAAGCTTAGTACAGCTGTCAGTACAGGTAGAAATAACGGGATTAGTGTTGCTGTTGCCAGAAATCTCAGTAAAGTCAAGGTTGTTTCAAAAGAAAGAATATATACAAAGGATTTTATACATATAAAATGACTGCTAACGTTCGTGTAGACACGTTGATAGAGCAGTTAAGGAGCCAGTGCCTTCAGAGGGGTGTAGGTGGTATTAAGCAACTCAGTGTCGTATTCCGGCGGATGGACAAGGACTTTTCAAAGCGTTTATGCTATCAGGAACTGGAAGAGGGGGTGATAGGTTATGGCCTTAATGTATCCTCAGCTGATCTGACTCTTTTGTTTGAAGCGTTTGACAAAGACAAAAACAAAAACATCGATTTCTTGGAGTTGGTGGCAAAACTGAGGCCGCCTATGTCACGCCACAGGATAGATGTCATTAATGAAGCCTTCGATAAACTTGATGTCATCAAAGATAATCAGTTAAAAATGGATGATTTAAAAAGTAAGTTTATATAAGGCGTATTATTTATGCAGACATGGTAAACATGACAAACGCATGCACATGCTAGAGTAGTCGAAATTGATGCAATATATTACATACTTATATGTTAATGCTGGAAAATGTCATTTTCATGAATAATATATATATATATATATATATATATATATATATATATATATATCGTCATATATATATATATATATATCGTCTGGAATACTTTATAAATCTGCATCCGGCCTACAAAATTCACTCTTCGAAAAAGGGGTATAAATACGACCACGAAAGTACAATTCAAAGTCACAAAGATGCTAGAGTAGTCGAAATATATTGCAATATATTACATACTTATATGTTAATGCTGGAAAATGTCATATTCATGAATAATATATAGATATATATATATATATATCGTCTGGAATACTTTATAAATCTGCATCCGGCCTACAAAATTCACTCTTCGAAAAAAGGGTATAAATACGACCACGAAAGTACAATTCCAAGTCACAAAGATGAACCGAGTGCGGCATAACAAGAATGTCGTGGTGGAGGGTGGGTGGAGGCTGTTATATGCTCGTACAGGTCCGTATTGAAACCAGACAGTAGGGTTCAAATCACTCGCTGTTGTTGAAGCCCCTCCTGTCAATTATGTCCCGACGAAGCTCCAGCTGTTGTCTGAGCCCCTAAATGGCGTTTCACAACAAAAGGGACGCAACACATATTTACTGCGATTTTATTGTGAAAACGCCATTTATAACAGATTAAGGGGAGGAAGTTTTGTACTGTAATCGTTTAGTTGAAGCACACGTCGATATTGAAAAAAACCACATGCTATTGTGTTAGAGTTATAAAATAGATTAGATGTATATGTTTCTTATATTTTGCCACTATCTACACGCAATTTAATTTATTATGTGCAGTTCTGTTTACGAATAACCGATTACCACGTGTATAGCTCTCCATACACACGGACCTATGACTTTACACACCTCCTTCGGAGGGTGGCATACTTTCATAGTAGGCTTATCATACATGGTCTCTTACATGGGGTATGATTGCTTTTGACTATGGTCTCTTACATGGTGTATGCTTGTTTTTGACTATGGTCTCTTACACGGCGTTGAATTGTTTTTGACTATGGTCTCTTACATGGGGTAGGATTGTTTCTGGTGTACAGTTTTTCATTTATTTGATATGCTCTGATGTTGTATACATGTCTACTACGGTCTCTTACATGGGGTAGGAATTTTGGGTAGGATTAATTTTGGTGTACAGTTTTGGAATTATTTGATATGTTTTGATATTTGTATACAAGTCTAGACAAAAACAAACAATCAGATTTTTTATTTTTTTAAGATCTTTTTTTTTTTTAAAGATTTTTTTTTAGGTTCAAACGCGTACCTTCAACCTTTGTTTCAATACCGTTCTTCTAGTTACTCGGGTCCTGGTATGGTCTGGGATGTCGTGTTCTAATGTGGATATAATATATCGGCATGGAATGTCTTCGATTCCTAGCACACATTCTCTAATTCACAAAAAGCGGAGTATACATCTGTCATGATGCTATGTATAACTCTCACGCAATAACTTTCACGCACAGTGCCGTAACCAGACATAAACATACACCGAGGCAAAGAAATATATTGGGTGAGAAGTGGTTCGTGGGTCGGGGAGGGCAAGGGCGGATCCGGGGGGTATGGGTGCACCAGGCTAAAATCTGAAAAGTAATAATTATATGTATATAGTAAGCTTTTGTTGGTTGGGGTGTACAGGTGGTAGTGGGATGGGTCTAGGGGTGGGTCCAGTGCGGGCACCGGGAGCACCCCCACCTAAAATCTGAAACGTATGTATTTTAATTGTTCTTTGGTTGTTAGTTAGGCAGGGGTTGGGGGCATGGGCGGATCCAGTTTGCATAAATCCATAAAATAAAGTCTTCTTACTTTAGAAAAAATCTGGGGAGCATGCACCCTCCTCAGTGGCGGATAAAGGATTTGACATTGGGGGTGGGGCGCAAGTAAAAAAAACAAGTAATAACCAAAACACACACACGCACGCACGCACGCACTCACTCACGCACGCGTTGTTTCAAGTTAATGGGGTGATGCGCAACTTTAAAAAACACTATTTACAGCCAACTCACAACCACTGCCCCTCCCCACAAAAAACACAAACAACACTCAACAACAACAAAAAGCACAAAACACAAAACAACAACTGTTTTTGTCACATAATGCGTACAAAGAAATATAAAAATATCGGACAGGGAAAGCAGCATTCAAGGACGACAGTCAACCACAAAACACAAAAACAAACTCGCAAACAGACAAACGAGAAGGCAAAAGTAATAAAAAAATGCAAACGACATCACAAACACAAATGGGTTTACAATAGGGCTACCGCCTTTGAACGGTCAGTGGCAACAAAGGCCACTGGGGGTTTACACCGGTTCTAGGGTGCACCAAACCTCACACTTACCCTACTGTCATCCCATTAAAACAGGACAGTGTAAATAAAGAAATCCCCGCCATGATCTAATCTCTAACCAACAAGGCAGCATCAATAGGCAATATAAGTAAAACACAAATATGGTCGTGTTAATATAATGCAAAAAAAACCAATAGCCTAGAAAGCCACAATAAAGGTACTCAATGACTTGGCAGAAGCCAGAGCAACAAGAGAATAAACCATTAAGGGCACGACTGGAAAGTCAACATTGAATATTGAGTTTTGACGCATTATATGAATAATCACATTCGCTTTCTGTTTAAAAAATAATTAGGAAGTAGTAACGACTTAGGAAGTAAACAGTAGGCGAATGTGAGAATACATACAGGGGAGAAGCCATATAAATCAAATATATTAAGCCATTCAGTTATATTTCATTCAATGATAGCAAGTGATAATGTCTAGGTGATGTGAGAGATATCCTGATAAGAAAAATACGATGTCTCTGTCATCTGTTAACTTTAATTTTGTTCCCTGTGAGGTTGCGGGGTAAAATACAACCACTGCAATCTCACAAAGACACCGTCACATACAGAGGGGTCGGACCTCCCCCCCCCCCCCCCCCCCCTCTACCCACACATATTCATATTCATTTTGTCATTTTTTATCATGCCTATTCAAGGTCTTTATCATGAGACCGCGTATGCAAACGTGGAAACGTGGCTCCATCGTAAATGGAGTGTCTATTATAGAATTTGCAGCAATTCTGCAGTTTTGCAGGTAAGAAGGTTCTAGGCCCAATCTTCATATTTTATCTTGATGTAAATGGAGGATGAGCAGCCTGGCACTTTCGTTCCTGTTAGGCGCCATATAACCTTTCATGTGTTGTTGCGCCTTAAAACACAAATCAATTCAATTAACTTTTTTTTAAACAGTAGTCGAATGTGAGTATGCATACAGGAGAAAAGCCATATAAGCTACATACATTAAGATATTAAGCGATGTGAGAGATGTTTCTATTGTCCTTTAATTTTCCGAATAGGCCTATTACTCATTTTAGCAAAGTAGAAGTTACTAGTGCCTAATTAACTGCTATACCAGCCGCAATTCGCATTAATCGTGGATATGAATGTGTATGCTCTTTTTTAAATTCATATTTCCTAAGCAGTTACTACTTCCTAATAAGAAGTAGAAGTTACTAGTGCCTAGAAATTAACTGAAACATTAGCCGATACATATGAGTATACAGGAGAAATACCATATTATATCATTTAACGAAATAAAAACTTAATATATGTGACTTATTTGGATTTTATCCTGCATGAATACACACATTCGCCTACTGTTTAAAGTAATTACACTTAAAGGGAGTTAGAGACATCTCTCACATCGCCTAGACATTACCACTTACTATTTTTAAAAAACAAAACTGTAATTTAGCTTAATTATCACCTCTTCCTTCTATAATGTACCAGTCGGTTTATTTGCAAGAACACGATTTATTAATTGCATGTGAATTGATGAATACTATTGGTATATTATGTGTTATGTGTTATCAAACCATGTACACATGCATAGGGAATCTGCATATAATATAAGAACAATGTTCGTGTGGGGTGTGTGTTGTGGGGGTTGCGGGGAGGGACATACTCTACCCACCCCTTTCAGATTAGAGGAGAGGTGCTGTGCCCGATGTTCCTAATTATAGATACTGCCCACGATCTAGTCTAATCATCATGGCAGCGTCGTTTCCGAGGAAAGCTCCACTGGCCTTTTGCCTCATTAACACAGAAATTCAAAGAGATATGTCATGAGCATATATATGGTATGGCTCTTCCTACATGGGACTGGTCTACGTCTTAACATTTCCTTCGAAGGATGGTATAAGATTCAAAGTGCCTTGCCCGAATAATGAAAGATCATTTGCCCAAAACCCTCACTTGGAAAAAAAAACATTACTTGCAAATGATAGAGTAAGCGAAATGACAAGTGTGCGTACACACTGGTGAGAAACCGTTTAAGGTACAATATCAGAGTTTATGAATATATCGTCCCTTTCGCGTATCAATAAATTCACCTAAGCAGTTTATTATGTCCCTCAGGATTGTGTTGACGCTAGCTGTGTTGATATTGTCCTTGAGGACAGTACTGAACCCAATGAAGCTGGCAGGTGATATTTTCACAGAGATTAGTATTGACTGTATCCGTTTATTGTTTCGCTGAGGACAGTACTGACACACGATTTAAAATAACCTTATTGCATTAAAGCAGACCATTTTTAAAAATAAAAACGTCCTTTAGTTTAAATACCACCCATTTTTTCTGTCATTATAACGTACCAGTAGCTTTATATGCAAGAACATGATGTCTTAGTACAATGTGACTTGATTAATACTTTTGGTATATTTTAGCAGCGAGAATCGTAGATCTTATGGTGCGTACTTACACCAGAGCTACTGTGAAGCCCTTTTAGAATAAGTAGGTATCAGGGTCGACCTTATCAAGACAGGTTCATGAAGAGATCAAGCAATGCATGCATAAACAGCCGTCATACAGCAATATATTAAACGTTAACAACCAAGCTTGCATGCATAAAACTCACCAAAGAGAAGAATACCTCATCGATCTAGACATTTTCGTACGACTAGTTTATGTTTATCAGGTGAATATCTCTGGAATTTTTACATTTCGATAGCAAAATATGTAAGGAGCATAATTATATAGGGTGTGGCCCTTCCTGTACATGGGCCTGGTCAACGGCTTAACATCCCCTTTGAAGGATGGCAGTTTCACAGTACATGCACCTTGCCCGAATAATGAACGGTCATTCATCAAAAGCACTCACTTGGGAAAAAACATTGCTTGCAAACAGGTAGGGTAAACGAAAAGACAAGTATGCATACACAATGGTGAGAAACCGTTTAAGGATATGACTATATTGTTCCTTTTGTGTTTCAAGGAAGTGACCTAAGCAATTTATTTTGTCTTTCAA
The DNA here is from genome assembly GCA_037043455.1 of Cyrtodaria siliqua. Taxonomy (NCBI): domain Eukaryota; kingdom Metazoa; phylum Mollusca; class Bivalvia; order Adapedonta; family Hiatellidae; genus Cyrtodaria; species Cyrtodaria siliqua. Next base: position 44,294 of record JAWPHD010013477.1, on the reverse strand, counting down.
GACTTTACTGACGCTAATTCTTGAAATTGTCCTTGAGGACAGTACAAAAGCGATGGAAGCTATTAGGTGATACTTTCGTAGAGTTTAGTAGTACTGACTGTATTCGTTTTAGGACAGGACTAACGCTAGCCGGCGATATTGCCCCTGAGGACAGTACTAACGCTAGCTGTTGATATTGCCTCTGAGGACAGTACTAAAGCTAGCTGTTGACATTGCCCCTGAGGACAGGACTAACACTACCTGTTGATAGTGACTTGTGGACGGTACTAACTCCAGCTGGTGATAGTATCCCTATAAGACGCTGGCTGTTGATATTGTTTATGTGGATGTTAAAGTCAATAGCTGTTGATAGTGTCCATATAGACAGAACAAAAGGTTGCTGTTGATACCTGTGCATGTTACAGACTAGCTGTTGATATTGTAGTTCTACAGCTAGCTCTTGATAACGCCCCCGAGGACATTACTAACGATAACTGTTGGTATTACACTTAGGACAATACAAACGCTGGCTGTTGATATTGCCACTGAGGACAATACCAACGCAGGCAGTTGATATTGCCATTGAGGACAGTACTAACGCTAGCTCCTGATATTGTCCCTGAGGACGGTACTTACGGTAGCAGTTGATATTGCCCCTGGAAAGCAGTACTAACGCTATATGTTGATATTGGCCCCGAAGACAGTATTAACGCTACCTAGTTGATATTTCCCTTTAAGGCAGTAATAAAAGTGGCTATTGATATTGCCAATAAGGACAGTGTTAAAGCTAGCTGTTGATATTTTCCATGAGGACAAAACTAACGCTAGCTGTTGATATTGCCCCTGAGGACAGTACTAACGCTAGCTGTGGATATAGCCCATTATGACAGTCCTAACCCTACCTGTTGATATTGCTCATGAGCACATTACTAACTCTGGCTATTGATTTTGACACTGAGGACAATACTAACGCTGGCTGTTGATATTGCCCCTGAGGACAGTACTTACGATGGCTGTTGATATTGCCCATTAGGACAGTACTAACGCTGGCTGTTGATGTTGCCCCTTTGGACAGTACTAACGTTAGCTGTTGATATTGCCCCTGAGAACAGTACTAACGTTAGCTGTTGATTTTGACCCTGTGGACATTACTCACACTGGATATTGATGTTGCCCCTTAGGACAGTACTAACGCTGGCTGTTGATATTGCCCCTAAGAACAGTACTAACGCTGGCTGTTTATACTTCCCCTGAGGACATTAATAACGCTGGCTGTTAATAGTGTCCATGAGGACAGTACTAACTCTGGCTGTTGATATTGCCAATGACGTCAGTACTAACGCTGGCTGTTGATATTGCCTCGGAGGACAGTACTATCACTAGCTGTTGATATTGTACAGTACTAATGTTACCCGTTGATGTTGCCTCTGAGGACAGTACTAACACTAACGCTGGCTGTTCATAGTATCTCTATGGTGGTTAAAACAAAGGCTGATGATAGTGCACATGTGGATGTTAAAAACACTAGGTGTTTGTTTCCATATGGACAGTACATATGCTAGCTGTTAATACCTGTGCATGTTACTGACTAGCTGTTGATATTGCACCTGAGGTTTGTTCGAACGCTAGCGTTTGATATTGCCCCCGAGGACATTATTAACGCTAGCTGTTGATAATGCACCTTAGGACAGTACTAACGCTAGCTGGTGATATTACCACTGACGACAGTACTTACGTTAGTTGTTGGTATTGCACTTCAGGACATTACTAACGCTGGCTGTTGATATTGCCACTGAGCACCATACTAACGCAGGCTGTTGATAATGCACATTAGGACAGTAATAACGCTAGCTGTTGATATTGCCACTGAGGACAGTACTTACGTTAGTTGTTTGTATTGTACTTCAGGACAGTACTAACGCTTGCTGTTGATATTGCCACCGAGGACCATACTAACGCAGGCTGCTGATATTGAGGACAGTACTAATTCTAGCTGTTGATATGACCCCTGAGGATAGTACTAAAACCAGCTGCTGATATTGCCCCTTAAGATAGTACTAACGCTAGCTGTTAATATTGCCCCTGAGGACAGTACTAATACCAGCTGTTGATATTGACCCTTAGGACAGTACTATCGCTAACTGCTGATATTGCCCCTAAGGACAGTACTAAAACTAGCTGCTGATATGGGGCCAGAGGGCAGTACCAACGCCAGCTATTGATATTGACCCTTGGGACAGTACTATCGCTAGCTGCAGATATTGCATCTAAGGACGGTACTAAACCTAGCTGTTGATATGGCCTCTGGGGACAGTACTAACGCCAGCTGTTGATATTGCCCCTTAATATGGTACTAACGCTAGCTGTTGATATTGCCCCTAAGGACAGTACTAACGCCAGCTGTTGATAATGCCCCTTAGGATAGTCCTAAACCTAGCCGCTGATATTGCCCCTTAGAACAGTAATAACGCTAGCTGTTGATATGGCCCCTGAGGATAGTACTAATTCTAGGTGTTGATATTGCCCCTTAGGATATTATTAAGCTGTTAATATTTGCCCTGAGGAGAGTACTAAACATAGCTATTGATATTGTCCCTAAGAACAGTAATAACCCTAGCTGTTGATATGGCCCCTGAGGACTTTACTATCGATAGCTGCTGATATTGCCCCTAGGGACAGTACTAAAACTAGCTGTTGATATGGCTCCAGAGGACAGTACTAACGTCAGCTGTTGATATTGTCCCTTAAGATAGAACTAACCCTAGCTGTTGATATTGCCCCTGAGGACAGTAATAAACCAAGCTGTTGATATAGCCCCTGAGGACAGTACTAACACCAGCTGTTGATATTTGCCCTTAGGACAGTACTATCGCTAGCTGTTGATACTGCCCCAGTGGACGGTACTAAAACTAGCTGTTGATATGGCCCCAGAGGACAGTACTAACGCCAGCTGATATTGCCCTGTAGGATAGTACTAAAAGTAAGTAAAACCTTAGCTGTTGATAATGCCCCTTAGAACAATATTAACGCTAGATGTTGATATGGCCCTTAGAACAGTAATAACGCTAGCTGTTGATATGGCCCCTGAGGACAGTACTAATTCTAGCTGTTTATATTGCCCCTTAGGACATTACTAAGCTGTTGATATTGCCCCTGAGGAAAGTAATAACGCCAGCTGTTGATATTGCCCCTTAAGATAGTACTAACGCTAGCTGTTGATATTGACCCTAAGGACAGTACTAACGCCAGCTGTTGATATTTCGCCTTAGGATAGTCCTAAACCTAGCCGTTGATATTGCCCCTTAGAACAATAATAACGCTAGCTGTTGATATGGCCCCTGAGGATAGTACTAATTCTAGGTGTTGATATTGCCCCTTAGTACATTATTAAGCTGTTGATATTGTCCCTGAGGAGAGTACTAAACGTAGCTGTTGATATTGCCCCCTAAGGACAGTAATAACGCTAGCTGTTAATATGGACCCTGAGGACTTTACTATCGATAGCTGCTGATATTGCCCCTAGGGACAGGACTAAAACTAGCTGTTGATATGGCCCCAGAGGACAGAACTAACGTCAGCTGTTGATATTGCACCTTAAGATATAACTAACCCTAGCTGTTGATATTGCCCCTAAGGACAGTACTAACGTTGGCTGTTGATATGGCCCCTGAGGACAGTGTTATCGTTGGCTGTTGATATGGCCCCTGAGGACAGTACTATCGCTTGCTGTTGATATTGCCCCTTAGGACAGTACTAAAACTAGCAGTTGATATGGCCCCAGAGGACAATGCTAACGCCAGCTGTTGATATTGCCCCTTAGGATAGTACTATCGCTAGATGTTGATAATATCCCTATCGATGTTTAAAAGCTGGCTGTTGAATTGTTCCCTCAGGTCAGTTCTTACGCTAGCTGTTGATATTGCCCCTGAGGACAGTACTAACTCTAGCTTTTGATATGGCCCCTGATAGACATCTAGATATTTTGCAGTTATCTAGATCAAACTTAAAATATTTAGATAGTTATGTAGCTACCTAGTGACAAAAATAGAATACCACCATTCTGGTGATACTTAAATAACTCGTGTATTTATAAAGTGCAAATACAATTATTCACTTGTGTACGTTGGTGAGTACATGCACCGGACTTGGACCACATGTGTCCCTAATATGTTTTTTCCAACGAATTACGCGGTCCGAGTATTAACTTTCATACCCATCTAACCCCGTCTCCAAGAAGTGAAAACGGGGTTGGCTGAGGTATGAAATAAAACTTTAAAAAAGTGTATATTGTAAACTTAAAACATTTAATAGGTAATTGTAAACATGTTATCGCGTTATTTCAGTAAAACATGTTTTTAAACGTGTTTTATTGTCAAAAATATCCGTTATAAAATCCTGCTAATATAAGCTTTCCCATCGCTTAATGGTATTAAGGCGGGACCACGTAATAAGGGGCACGTGTGCGTAATTCTGTCTGGCTCAAATACGGTTCCACAGACCACTTTGTATAGCACTGATCATGAGAGGTATATTACCTTTGATTTTCAATATATGTTTGCATATACTAGTATCATTAAATGAACTAGTTTTCACTATCGGTTAAGAATGTCTTCAAGTGTGTACATGATTTCCTTATGTTGGTATCATTGGTATGTCTGATGCTTGGTGGTATTATATATGTCCTATTACAGTTATATGTTGCCTTTCACTTATATAGGGGGGGGAGGGGGGGGGGGGGGGGGGTGAATACTCTGCCCATCACTCTCGGATTTCATGTGTGGCATACACACTGGTGAGAAACCGTTTAAGATTAAATATCACAGGTTATGAATATATAGTCACTTTCGCATATCAAGGAAGTGACCGAAGTAATTTAGTTTGTCAACAAAGAACTTTACTGACGCTATCTGTTGATATTGTCCTAGAGCACAGTACTGAAGCTATGGAAGCTAGCAGGTGATATTATTGCAGAGTTTAGTACTGACTGTATCCTTTTTTGCCCTGAGGACAGTATTGTCACATGATTTAAAACAATATAATTATTATATTAAAGCTGATCATTATTATATTAAAGCTGATCATATAAAATAGCCTATTGCTTGATAGCATACCTTTCTTCTGGCTTTATAAGTTACCAGTAGGTTTTTATACAAGCATTTGATCTCTTAAGTAAAGTGTGACTTGGTGAATATTATTGTTATATTCTTAGTTCTTATTCTTGTTAACCCTCTTGTGTTAGTGATGTAGTTTGCATTTAGTTTACGTTTGCCTTCTTGTTTGTCTGTTTGCGTGTTTTGGGGTTTACTGTGTTCTGTGAAAGCTGCAATTCCTATTCGATTTCTATACCTATTTCTATTATTCCAAGCATGTTCACATGTATAGGTGATTCACACATAAGGTAAGCAAAATATCCGGGTGTGTTGTGGGAGGGTGGGGGAATATACTCTGCCCACCCTTCTCAGATTAGGGAATAGAGGCAGCATACTCGTACACACTGGTGAGAAACCGTTTAAGATTAAATATCACAGGTTTTGAATATATCACTTTCGCTCATCAAGGAAGTGACCAAAACCTATAATTTTGCCCTCAGGACTATACCGACACTAGCTATTCACATTGCCCCTGAGGATAGTACTAACGGTAACTGGCTGTAGATATTGAACCTGAGAAAAGTAGTAAGATTATCTGTCGATATTTCCCCTGGGGGCAGTATAAACGACATCTGTCAATTAGGTCCTTAGTGAGGTCCTTAGTGACAAAACAAACATTATCTGTCAATTAAGTCACAAGCAACAATTCCGGCGCCATCTGTCAATAAGTGTCATATACACAATACTGACGTCATCGGCCAATAAGGTCCCTTTCAACAATACTGACGCCGTCTGTCAATTAGGTCCCTGTAGACAATATGAACTCCATCTGTCAATAATGTCTCTATGGACAATACCCACACCATCTGTCACTAAGGTACCTGTACGCAATACACACTTCATTTATCAACAAGGTCCCTATGGACAATCACTACGTCTGTCAACAGTAACGTCCATTCAGATCATATTGACGCCGTCTGTAATAAAGTCCCTATTGACAAAACAAACACCATCTGTCAATAAGGTCCATTAAGACAATACTGACTCTATCTGCCAATAAGGTCCCAATCAACAATACTGACACCATCTCTCAATAAGGTCCCTATAGACAATAATGACACAATCTTTCAATAAGGTCCCAAAATAAAAAACCAATGATGCCACATGTCACTATGGTCCCTATTTGCTATACATCTGTCAATAAGGTCCCTATGCACAATACAGACACGATCCATATAGACCACACTAACTCCATGTATCACTAACGTCGTTATTGACCAAACAAGCACACTCTCTTAATAAGTTCCTGATAGAAAATACTGAGGCTATCTGCCAATAAGGTCCCAATCAACAATGATGGCAAAATCTGTCAATAAGGTCCATATATACAATACTGACGCGATCTGTCAATAAGGTCTCTATCAACAATATTGACGCCATCTGTCGTTAAGATACACTATCAACAGTAATGTCGCCACCTGTAGGTTGCAGAAAACTAAATACTTTCCCATAAACCTCCTGTGGCACCTGTCAGCTAATATCTCAAGAATTATACACCAGATTTTCTTTAAATTACCTTATTTCATAGATATTTCCATCACAAAGCCTTTGAACATGTGAAAAAGACAACTTTTCTAGCTCAGCCTCTCTGCACATGTCTGTGTTTACAAACACTATTGAATCCGCACTGAATATTGACATGCAATTTCAATGGATGTTAAATTTTCAAAAACATGATTTTTTTTTTTTTATTATTTCATTTAATGATCCTAGCTGATGGGGATTATTTTACCTATAGTTTATCCTTCCTGAAAATGCATATTGAATATTTCAAAGTTATATCTGCTGACCTCTGTGAACTTTCACTTCTGTACTGAATCGTACACAACAAAAGGCGGGGCTTAAGCCAGGCTATATTTAGCTGTACGCAGCCTGTAAATATTGTCCGTATAGACCATACTGACGTCATCTGTCGATAACGTCCCTATTGAAAATACAGACACCGTCTGTCAAAAAGGTCCCTATAGACAGTGTGTACGTAATCTGTCAATACTGTCCTTATAGTCAATATAGGCACAATCCATCAATTGGGACCCTATATACAATATGAACTCCATCTGTCAATAAGGTTTCTTTGGACAATACCAACATCATCTGTCACTAAGGTACCTGTATCCAATACAAACTTCATTTGTCAACAATGTACCTATGTACAATACTTACGCCATCTATCAATAAGGTTCCTATAGACAGTGCATACGGCATCTGTCAATAAGGTCCTTGCAGACAATACAGTCGGCATCTGTCAATTAGGTCCCCATAAACAGTACAGACGGCATCTGTCAATAATGCACCTATATACCATACTGACGCATTCTAATAAGGTCCCTATAGACAATACTTACGCCATCTGTTAATAAGGTCCCTATAGACAATACAAACGGCATCTGTCAATAAGGACCCTATACATAATACAGACGTCATGTGTCAATAAAGTCCCTAAAGACCGTACAGACGGCATCTGTCAATAAGGTCCCTATAGACAATACAGACGGCATCTGTCAATAAGGTCCCTATACATAATACAGACGACTTTTGTCAATAAGGTCCATATAGACAGTACAGACGGCATCTGTCAATAAGGTCCCTATAGACAATACAGGCGGCATCTGTCAATAAGGTCCCTATACATTATACAGACGCCATCTGTCAAAAAAGTCCCTATAGACAGTACAGACGGCATCTGCCAATAAGGTCCCTATACACGGTACATACGGCATCTGTCAAATATGCCCCTATCGAAAATACAGACGCTATCTGTCACTAATGCCCCTACAGACAATACAGACGACATCTGTCAATAAGGTCCCTATAGACAATACAGACGGCATCTGACATTAAGGTCCCTACAGACAATACAGACGGCATGTGCAAATAAGGTCCCTATAGACAATACAGACGGCATCTGTCAATAAGGTCCAAATAAACAGTACAGACGGCACTTGTCAATATTACCCCTATAGACAATACTGACGCCATCTGCCAATAAGGTCGCAATAGACAATACAGACGGCATTTGTCAATAAGGTCCCTATAGACAATACAGGCGTCATCTGTCAATAAGACGCCTATAGACAATACAGACAGCATCTGTCAATAAGGTCCCTATGGACAACAGAGACTGACGCAACAAAAATGTCTGTCAATAATGCCCTTATGGACAATACAGACGGCATCTTTCAATAATGTCTTTATAGACAATACAGACGGCATCTGTCAATAAGGTTCCTTTAGACAATACAGACGACATCTGTCAATAAGGTCCCTACAGACAATACAGTCTACGTCTGTCAATAAGGTCCATATAAACAGTACAGACGGCATCTGTCAGTATTGCACCTTTAGACAATACTGACGCATTCTGTCAATAAGGTCCCTATAGACAATACTTACGCCAGTTATCAATAAGGTTCCTATGGACAATACACACGGCATCTGTCAATAAGGTCCCTATAGACAATACAGACGCCATCTGTCACTAATGCCCCTATAGACAATACTGACGCCATCTGCCAATAAGGTCGCAATAGACAATACAGACGGCATTCTGTCAATAATGTCCCTATAGACAATACAGGCGTCATCTGTCAATAAGACCCCTATAGACAATACAGACAGCATCTGTCAATAAGGTCCCTATGGACAACAGAGACGGCATCTGTCAAAAATGCCCCTATGGACAATACAGACGGCATCTTTCAATAAGGTCTTTATAGACAATGCAGATGGCATCTGTCAATAAGGTTCCTATAGACAATACAGACGACATCTGTCAATAAGGTCCCTATAGACAATACAGTCGGCGTCTGTCAATAAGGTCCCTATTAACAGTACAGACGGCATCTGTCAATAATGCACCTTCAGACAATACTAACGCATTCTGTCAATAAGGTCCCTATAGAAAATACTTACGCCATCTAGCAATAAGGTTCCTATAGACAATACAGACGGCATCTGTCAATAAGGTCCCTATAGACAAAACTTACGCCATCTGTCAATAAGGACCCTATAAACAGTACAGACGGCACTTGTCAATATTACCCCTATAGACAATACTGACGCCATCTGCCAATAAGGTCGCAATAGACAATACAGACGGCATCTGTCAATAAGGTCCCTATAGAAAATACAGGCGTCATCTGTCAATAAGGTCCCTATAGACAATACAGACAGCATCTGTCAATAAAGTCCTATAGACAATACTTCCGCCATCTGTCAATAAGGTCCCTATAAACAGTATAAACTTATTGACAGATGCCATCTGTATTGTCTATAGGGAGCTTATTGAAAGATGCCGTATGTATTATCTGTAGCGGCATTATTGACAGATGCCGTCTGTACTGTTTATAGGGACCTTATTAACACATGCCGTCTGTACTGTATATAGGGACGTTATTGACAGAAGCCGTTTGTATTGTCCATAGGGACCTTATTGACAGATGGCGTAAGAATTATCTGTAGGGACCTTTTTGACAGATGCCGTCTGTATTGTCCATAGGGACCTTATTGACAGATGTCGTCTGTGTTGTCCATAGGGGCCTTATTGACAGATGCCGCCTATATTGTCTATAGGGACCTTATTGACAGATACCGTCTGTATTGTCTATAGGGAGCTTATTGAAAGATGCCGTATGTATTATCTGTAGCGGCATTATTGACAGATGCCGTCTCTACTGTTTATAGGGATCTTATTGACAGATGGCGTAAGTTTTGTCTATAGGGACCTTATTGACAGATGCCGTCTGCATTGTCCATAGGGACCTTATTGACAGATGTCGTCTGTGTTGTCCATAGGGGCCTTATTGACAGTTGCCGCCTATATTGTCTATATGGACCTTATTGACAGATTGACAGTTTATTGAAAGATGCCGTGTGTATTATCTGTAGCGGCATTATTGACATGGCGTCTGTACTGTTTATAGGGACCTTATTGACAGATGGCGTAAGTATTGGCTGTAGAACCTTATTGACAGATGGCGTAAGTTTTGTCTATAGGGACCTTATTGACAGATGCCGTCTGCATTGTCCATAGGGACCTTATTGACAGATGTCGTCTGTGTTGTCCATAGGGGCCTTATTGACAGATGCCGCCTATATTGTCTATATGGACCTTATTGACAGATTGACAGTTTATTGAAAGATGCCGTGTGTATTATCTGTAGCGGCATTATTGACATGGCGTCTGTACTGTTTATAGGGACCTTATTGACAGATGGCGTAAGTATTGGCTGTAGAACCTTATTGACAGATGCCGTCTGTATTGTGTATAGGGACGTTATTGACAGATGCCGTGTGTATTGTTTATAAGGACCTTATTGACAGATGCCGTCTGTATTGTCTGTAGGGGCATTATTGACAGATGATGTCTGTATTGTCTATAGGGCTCTTATTGACAGATGACGCCTGTATTGTCTATATGGACATTATTGACAGATGCCGTCTGTATTGTCTATTTCGACCTTATTGGCAGATGACGTCTGTATTGTCTGTAGGGGCATTAGTGGCAGTTGGCGTCTGTATTGTCGATAGGGGCATTAATAACAGACGCCGTATGTATTGTCTATATGGACCTTATTGACAGATGACGTCTATATTGTCTATTGCGACCTTATTGGCAGATGACATCAGTATTGTATATAGGGGCATTAGTGACAGATAGCGTCTGTATTGTCGATAGGGGCATTAATGACAGATGCCGTATGTTTTGTCAACATGGACCTTATTGACAGATTGACAGATGGCGCCAGTATAGTCTGTAGGTTCGTTATTGACAGACATAGTCTGTGTTGTCTATAGAGAGCATATTGACGCATGGCGTAAATATTGTTGAAAGGAAACTTAATGATAGATGGCGTCATAATTGTCCATAGGGACCTTGTTGATAAATGATGTGTGTATTGCGTACAGGTACCTTAGTGACAGATGGTGTGAGTATTGTCCATACAGACTTTATTGACAGATTGTCTATAGGGACCTAATTGACAGACGGCGTCAGTATTGTTGAAAGGGACCTTATTGACAGATGACGTCAGTATTGTGTATATGGACTTTATTGACAGATGACGTCAGTATTGTGTATATGGACCTTATTGACAGATGGCGCCGGAATTGTTGCTTGGGACTTAATTGACAGATAATGTTTGTTTTGTCACTAAGGACCTCACTAAGGACCTTATTGACAGATGTCGTTTATACTGTCCTCAGGGGCAATATCGACAGATAATCGTACTACTTTCCTCAGGTGCAATATCTACAGCCGTTTACCGTTAGTACTGTCCTGAGGGGCAATGTGAACAGCTAGTGTCGGTATAGTCCTGAGGGCAAAATTATAGGCTTTGGTCACTTCCTTGATGAGCGAAAGTGATCTTAATCTTTAAACGGTGTCTCACCAGTGTGTACGAGTATGCTGCCTCTATTCCCTAATCTGAGAATAGTGGGCAGAGTATATTCCCCCACCCTCCCACAACACACCCGGATATTTTGCTTACCTTATGTGTGAATCACCTATACATGTGAACATGCTTGGAATAATAGAAATAGGTATAGAAATCGAATAGGAATTTCAGCTTTCACAGAACACAGTAAACCCCTAAACGCGCAAACAGACAAACAAGAAGGCAAAAGTAATAATAAATGCAAACTACATCACAAACACAAAAGGGTTTACAATAATAAGAACTAAGAATATAACAATAATATTCACCAAGTCACACTTTACTTAAGAGATCAAATGCTTGCATAAAAACCTACTGGGTACTTATAAAGCCAGAAGAAATATATGCTATTAAGCAATAGGCTATTTTATATGATCAGCTTTAATATAATAATGATCAGCTTTAATATAATAATTATATTGTTTTAAATCATGTGACAATACTGTCCTCAGGGCAAAAAAAAGGATACAGTCAGTACTAAACTCTGCAATAATATCACCTGCTAGCTTCCATCGCTCAGTACTGTGCTCTAGGACAATATCAACAGACAGAGTCAGTAAAGTTCTTTATGACAAACTAAATTACTTCGGTCACTTCCTTGATACGCGAAAGTGACTATATATTCATAACCTGTGATATTTAATCTTAAACGGTTTCTCACCAGTGTGTATGCCGCACATGAAATCCGAGAGTGATGGGCAGAGTAGCTTCCATTGCTTCAGTACTGTACTTAAAGACAATATCAACATCTAACGTCAGTAAACTCCTGAACTGTTAATTAAATTAATTAGGTCACTTCCTTGATACGCGAAAGGGACAATATATTCATAACTTGTGATATTTAATATTAAACGGTTTCCCACCATGTACACATAGTTGTCTTTTCGTTTACCCTACCTTTATGTTTTTTTCTAAATGAGAGATTTAGTTGACCGTTAATTATTAGGGCAAGGTACTGTGAAACGTGTGCCCTCCTTTGATGGAGATTTTAAGCCGTTGAACAGTCCCATGTACAGGATGTATTTGCTCTTTATAGATCTTGATGAAATTATGTGTTACTCAGTGACGCAAAATACACGTAGAGCTTTTCTTGGAAACGACGTTGTCATGATAATTGGATTTGAGTACGTGCAGTATCAAAAATTAGGAACTGACTGGGTCAGCACCTCTCCCCTAATCTGACTGAAAAGGATGGGCAGAGTATGCCCCTCTCCATCCTCATATACCCTGCATGAATATTTTGCTTATATTACGTGTTGATTCCCAATGCACGTGTACGTGGTTTGATAAGGTAACATATTATTCGTCAATTCACATGTACTTAAGAAATCATGTTCTTCCAAATAAACCGACAGGTACATTATAGAAGAAAGAGGTTATAATTAAGCTAAATGACTCATTTGTTTTTAAAAACAGTAAGTGATATTGTCTAGGCGATGTTAGAGTTGTCTCTAGCATCCGTTACGTATAATTATTTTAAACAGTAGGCGATTGTGTGTATTCATGCAGGAGAAAAGCCAACTAAGTCACATGTATTACGTTTTTCTTCCGTTAAATGATAGAATATATATTTTCTCCTTTATATTCATATTTATCGGCTTATATAGCAGTTGATTCCAATGCACTAGTATCTTCTAATTAGGAAGTAGTAACTTCGTTGGAAATACGAATTAGCTTCACACACGTCAAAAAGGGTATACAAATACATATCCACGATTAATGGGTAATGGGTAGTACAATTAGAAAACAAGTTCTTATCAAGCATTATTTAGTACCTAAAACCATGGACATATATACTCATATCCATGCTAATCAGAAAATGGTATTTCTCCTGTATACACATATACATCGGGTGGTATAGGAGTCAATTAGGCAGAAATAACTTATACTTTACTAAAATGAGTAACTAGTGCTATGCGGAAACTTAAAGGACAGTATACACATCTCTCTGATCACCTAGACATTATCACTAAATATTTTAATCGAAAAATAACTGAATATCTTAACTTTTGTCGCTTATATGGCTTCTCCTCGGTATGTATACTCAAATTTGACTACTGTTTTAAAAAGAAATTAACGGATGACAGAGACATCCTATTTCTTTTGTAAACTGATATGAATCGTCTGGTACATGAGGGAATTATGCACTAATGCCTTCTACTGAACTAACTTCGGTATACAGAAATTAATTTTTAAACAGTAGGTGAATATGATTATTCATATAATGCGTCAAATTCAATACGCAATATGTGACCTGTACGCATTATGTGATAATACCATCACACATTGTATTGTCATGGTCGACGCATGTATGCGACTGCTGCGTTGTGTAACTTAAAAGAGTATGAGAGTAGACCTTTGGAAACGACAGAACACGATACATATGCAATATTGCTGTCTCGGTTTGATTGTTCATGAACAGTAGTGAAATTTGCTAGCTACCGCTCACTCACCCTAGTGCCGGGTATAGCAGAACTCAATATTCATATAAGTTTAACCGTCCCAGTATCTAACACAATTGTATGCCCCGAAGGGCAAAATAAACAAAATGGAATTTAGTTGCTCCAGCGGTTATGAAGCCTGCGTATCAAAAGTAACAGCCGAAAGACTCAATTAAAAAGCAGACATCATATCCTATGAGTGGTTAAACAATACCCATAGCCTTTTATCGGCCGGAGTAGTGGAACCACCGAATCGAAAATTAAGTATAGAAAACAAAAGCAATTGAAAATGTACCACCGATATCTAAATATAAATATCGGGCTCCAATCTCCAAAGATCAAATAAATAACATTGCGTCAGACCCGTAACTACGCTGAGACATAGAAGCACGCACGCACGCACTTACGCACGAACGCACTTACGCACGCACTTACGCACGCACTCACGCACGCACGCGCGCACACAACCCCCCCCCCACACACACACATACACACACACACACACACACACACACACACACACACATACATACTTTCACACATACATACTTTCATATCTACATACATAAAGATCAATAAAACTAAATAAATAATTAAATACAACATTCATGTTTAATCACAATGTTATTGATTCTTGAACCAGAGACTACTTTTTCTGTAATCGGGAAAGTAATGAGACATGGCTTCTAATTGACAATTAATGACTTATATCTCTATAAGTGAAAGGCAACATATAACTGTAATAGGACATATGTAATACCACCAAGCATCAGACATACCAATGATACCAACATAAGGAAATCATGTACACACTTGAAGACATTCTTAACCGATAGTGAAAACTAGTTCATTTAATGATACTAGTATATGCAAACATATATTGAAAATCAAAGGTAATATACCTCCCATGATCAGTGCTATACAAAGTGGTCTGTGGAACCGTATTTGAGCAAGACAGAATTACGCACACGTGTCCCTCATTACGTGGTCCCGCCTTAATACCATTAAGCGATGGGAAAGCTTATATTAGCAGGATTTTATAACGGATATTTTTCACAATAAAACACGTTTAAAAACATGTTTTACTGAAATAACGCGATAACCTGTTTACAATTACCTATTAAATGTTTTAATTTTACAATATACACTATTTTAAAGCCAAAATTAAGGTTTTATTTCATACCCCTGCCAACCCCGCTTTCACCTCTTGGAGACGGGGTTAGATGGGTATGAAAGTTAATACTCGGACCGCGTAATGTAATTCGGTCGAATTAAGGACACGTGCCTAATTCATTGGAAAAAATATATTAGGGACACATGTGGTCTAAGTCCAGTGCATGTGCTCACCAACCGTATTACGTACACAAGTGAATAATTGTATTGGTGCTTTATAAATACACGAGTTATTTAAGTATCACCAGAATGGTGGTATTCTATTTTTGTCACTAGGTAGCTACATAACTATCTAGATATTTTAAGTTTTATCTAGATAACTGCAACATATATAGATGTCTATCAGGGGCCATATCAACAGCTAGGGTTAGTACTGTCCTCAGGGGCAATAGCAACAGCTAGGTTCAGGTGCAATATCAACAGCAGCCGTTAGTACTGTCGTCAATGGCTATATCAATAGCTAGCTTTAGTCCTGTCCCTAGGGGCAATATCAGCAGGTAGCGATAGTAAAGTCCCCAGAGTCCATATTAACAGCTAGCGTTATTACTGTTCTTAGGGGCAATATCAACAGCTACATTTAGTACTCTCCTCAGGGGCAATATCAACAGCTTAATAATACCCTAAGGGGCAATATCAACACATAGAATTAGTACTATCCTCAGGGGCATATCAACAGCTGGCGTTAGTACTGTCTTTAGGGTCAATATCAACAGCTAGCGTTAGTACCACTTAAGGGGCAATATCAACAGCTGGCGTTAGTAATGTCCTCAGTGGCAATATCAACGGCTAGGTTTAGGACTATCCTAAGGGCCATATCAACATCTAGCGTTAGTACTGTTCTTAGGGACAATATCAACAGTTATGGTTAGAACTGTCCTCAGGGGCCATTTCAACAACTTAATATTGTCCTAAGGTGCAATATTAACTGCTATAATTAGGACTGCCTTCAGGGGCGTTATTACTGTTCTAAGGGGAAATATCAACATATAAGTTTAGTACTGTCCTCAGGGGCAATGCCAATAGCTGGCGTTAGTAATGTCCTAAAGGGCAATGTCAACAGATCGCGTTAGTACTGTCACCAGGGGCCATATAAACATCTAGTTTTAATACTGTTCTAAGGGGCAATATCAAAAGCTAGGTCATATCAACAGCTATGATTATTTCTGTCCTCAATATCAACAGCCTGCGTTAGTATGGTCCTCAGTGGCAATATCAACAGCAAGCGTTAGTACTGTCCTGAAGTGCAATACCAACAACAAACGTAAGTACTGTCCTCAGTGGCAATATCAACAGCTAGCGTTATTACTGTCCTAATGTGCATTATCAACAGCCTGCGTTAGTAATGTCCTGAAGTGCAATACCAACAACTAACGTAAGTACTGTCGTCAGTGGTAATATCACCAGCTAGCGTTAGTACTGTCCTAAGGTGCATTATCAACAGCTAGCGTTAATAATGTCCTCAGGGGCAACATCAAACGCTAGCGTTCGAACAATCCTCAGGTGCAATATCACCAGCTAGTCAGTAACATGCACAGGTATTAACAGCTAGCATATGTACTGTCCATATGGAAACAAACAGCTAGTGTTTTTAACATCCACTATCATCAGCCTTTGCTTTAACCACCATAGAGATATTATGAAAAGCCAGCGTTAGTACTGTCCTCAGAGGCAACATCAACGGGTAACATTAGTACTGTCCTCAAATACACTATCAACAGCTAGTGGTAGTACTGTCCTCCGAGGCAATCTCAACAGCCAGCGTTAGTACTGCCGTCATTGGCAATATCAACAGCCAGCGTTAATACTGGCCCCAGGGGCAATATCAATACAGTGAGCGTTAGTATTGTCCTAACGAGAATATCGACATCTAGCGTTAGTACTGCCTTCAGGGGCAATCTCAATATATATCGTTAGTATTTGCCTCATTGACAATATCAACAGCCAGAGTTAGTACTGTCCTCATGGACACTATTAACAGCCAGCGTTATTAATGTCCTCGAGGGAAGTATAAACAGCCAGTGTTAGGACTGTTCTTAGGGGCAATATCAACAGTCAGCGTTAGTACTGTCCTAAGGGGCAACATCAATTTTCAGTGTGAGTAATGTCCACAGGGTCAAAATCAACAGCTAACGTTAGTATTGTTCTCAGGGGCAATATCAACAGCTAACGTTAGTACTGTCCAAAGGGGCAACATCAACAGCCAGCGTTAGTACTGTCCTAATGGGCAATATCAACAGCCAGCGTAAGTAATGTCCTAATGGGCAATATCAACAGCCAGCGTAGGAACTATCCCCAGGGCAATATCAACAGCCAGCGTTAGTATTGTTCTCAGTGTCAAAATCAATAGCCAGAGTTAGTAATGTGCGCATGAGCAATATCAACAGGTACGGATAGGACTGTCATAATGGGCTATATCCACAGCTAGCGTTAGTACTGTCCCCAGGGGCAATATCAACAGCTAACGTTAGTTTTGTCCTCATGGAGAATATCAACAGCTAGCTTTAACACTGTCCTCATTGTCAATATCAATAGACACTTTTATTACTGCCCTAAAGGGAAATATTAACAGGTAGCGTTAATACTGTCTTCGGGGCCAATATCAACATATAGCGTTAACACTGCTTTCTAGGGGCAATATCAACTGCTACCGTAAGTACCGTCCTCAGGGGCTATATCAGCAGCTAGCGTTAGTACTGTCCTCAATGGCAATATCAACTGACTGCGTTGGTATTGTCCTCAGTGGCAATATCAACAGCCAGCGTTAGTACTGTCCTAAGTGTAATACCAACAGTTATCGTTAGTAATGTCCTCGGAGGCGTTATCAAGAGCTAGCTGTAAAACTACAATATCAACAGCTAGTCTGTAACATGCACAGGTATCAACAGCAAGCTTTTGTTTCTGTCTATATGGACACTATCAACAGCTATTGTCTGTAACATCCACATGAACAATATCAACAGCCAGCGTCTTATAGGGATACTATCAACAGCTAGAGTAAGTACCGTCCACAAGTCAATATCAACAGGTAGCGTTAATACTGTCTTCGGGGCCAATATCAACATATAGCGTTAACACTGCTTTATAGGGGCAATATCAACTGCTACCGTAAGTACCGTCCTCAGGGGCAATATCAGCAGCTAGCGTTAGTACTGTCCTCAATGGCAATATCAACTGACTGCGTTGGTATTGTCCTCAGTGGCAATATCAACAGCCAGCGTTAGTACTGTCCTAAGTGTAATACCAACAGTTATCGTTAGTAATGTCCTCGGGGGCGTTATCAAGAGCTAGCTGTAAAACTACAATATCAACAGCTAGTCTGTAACATGCACAGGTATCAACAGCAAGCTTTTGTTTCTGTCTATA
Organism: Cyrtodaria siliqua; assembly: GCA_037043455.1. Lineage (NCBI taxonomy): Eukaryota > Metazoa > Mollusca > Bivalvia > Adapedonta > Hiatellidae > Cyrtodaria > Cyrtodaria siliqua. The sequence continues at coordinate 25,754 of JAWPHD010013477.1, read as the reverse complement.
TGGACACTATCAACGGCTATTGTCTGTAACATCCACATGAACAATATCAACAGCCAGCGTCTTATAGGTATACTATCAACAGCTAGAGTAAGTACCGTCCACAAGTCAATATCAACAGGTAGCGTTAGTCTTGTCCTCAGGGGCAATGTCAACAGCTAGCGTTAGTACTGTCCTCAGAGGTATTATCAACAGCTAGCGTTAGTACTGTCCTTCGGGGCAATATCGCCGGTTAGCGTTAGTCCTGTCCTAAAACAAATACAGTGAGTACTACTAAACTCTAAGAAAATATCACCTACTAGCTTCCATCGCATTTGTACTGTCCTCAAGGACAATTTCAAGAATTAGCGTCAGTAAAGACTTGAAGGACAAAATAAATTGCTTAGGTCACTTCCATGAAACACAAAAGGGACAATATAGTCATATCCTTAAACGGTTTCTCACCAGTGTGTATGCATACTTGTCTTTTCGTTTACCCTACCTGTTTGCAAGCAATGTTTTTTCCCAAATGAGTGCTTTTGATGAATGACCGTTCATTTTTCGGGCAAGGTACATGTACTGTGAAACTGCCATCCTTCGAAGGGGATGTTAAGCCGTTGACTAGGCCCATGTACAGGATGGGCCACACCCTATATAATTATGCTCCTTACATATTTGGCTGAAATTCTGTGTTAATCAGTGACAACATGCCTGCAAAGCCTTCCTCGGAAACCAGGCTGTCATGATAGTCGGAAATGAATGTGTGTAGTTTAAAAAAAAATAGCAGTAGGCTAGCACCTCTCCCCATAACCTGAGACGGGTGGACAGAGAATATTCCCCGCACCTCGTCTTGTTCCGTATTTGGAAACTCAAACTACTCACATATCTGACGTTTCCCTGTTAACGTTGTCGATTTGTGTTAGCTGTGTTCGTGTTCAAGTTTCAAAACACAGAATACGTGTCAGCGCGAGATATGTCGAAATGTAAAAATTCCAGAGATATTCACCTGAAAAACATGAACTAGTCGTACGAAAATGTATAGATCGATGAGGTATTCTTCTCTATGGTGCGTTTTATGCATGCACGCTTGGTTGTTAACGTTTAATATATTGCTGCATGGCGGCTGTTTATGCATGCATATCTTGATCTCTTCATGAACCTGTCTTGATAAGGTCGACCCTGATACCTACTTATTCTAAAAGGGCATCACAGTAACTCTGTTGTAGGTACGCACCATAAGAGCTACGATTCTCGCTGCTAGAATATACCAAAAGTATTAATCAAGTCACATTGTACTAAGACATCATGTTCTTGCATATAAAGCTACTGGTACTTTATAATGACAGAACAAATGGGTGGTATTTAAACTAAAGGACGTTTTTATTTTTAAAAATGGTCTGCTTTAATGTAATAAGGTTCTTTTAAATCGCGTGTCAGTACTGTCCCCAGCGGAACAATAAACGACTAATCTCTGTGAAAATATCACCTGCCAGCTTCTCTGGGTTGAGTACTGTCCTCAAGGACAATATCAACACAGCTAGCGTCAGTACAGTCCTGAGGGACATAATAAACTGCTTAGGTGAATTTATTGATACGCGAAAGGGACGACATATTCATAAACTCTGATATTGTACCTTAAACGGTTTTTCACCAGTGTGTACGCACACTTGTCATTTCGCTTACTCTAACAATTGCAAGCAATGTTTTTTTCCAAGTGAAGGTTTTGGGCAAATCACCTTTCATTATTCGGGCAAGGTACTGTGAATCTTATGCCATCCTTCGAAGGAAATGTCAAGACTAAGACCAGTCCCATGTAGGAAGAGTCATACCTTATATATGCTCATGACATATCTCTTTGAATTTCTGTGTTAATACGGCGAAAGGCCCGTGGAGCTTTCCTCGGAAACGACGCTGCCATGCTAATTAGACTAGACCGTGTGCAGTATCTATAATTAGGAACGGCGGGGACAGTACCTCTCCCCTAATCTGAAAGGGGTGGGTAGAGTATGTCCCTCCCCGCAACCCCTACAACACACACATCACACGAACATTGTTCTTATATTATATGCAGATTCCCTATGCATTTGTACATGGTTTGATAAAATAACAAATAATATACCAATAGTATTCATCATTTCACATGTAATTAATAAATCGTGTTCTTGCAAATAAAACGACTGGTACATTATAGAAGGAAGAGGTGATAATTAAGCTAAAAGACAGTGTTTTTTTTTAAAATAGTAAGTGGTAATGTCTAGGCGATGTGAGAGATGTCTCTAACACCCGTTAAATGTAATTAGTTTAAACAGTAGGCGAATGTGTGTATTCATGCAGGATAAAATCCAAATAAGTCACATATATTAAGTTTTTATTCCGTTAAATGATATAATATGGTATTTCTCCTGTACACTCAATGTATCGGCTATGTATGTAGCTTATATGGCTTCTCTCCTGTATGCATACTCACATTCGACTACTGTTTAAAAAAGTTAATTGAATTGATTTGTGTTTTAAGGCGCAACAACACATGAACGGTTATATGGCGCCTAACAGGAACGAACGTGCCAGGCTCATCCTCCATTTACATCAAGATAAAATATGAAGATTGGGCCTAGAACCTTCTTACCTGCAAAACTGCAGAATTGCTACAAATTCTATAATAGACACTCCATTTACGATGGAGTCACGTTTCCACGTTTGCATAAGCGGTGTCATGGTTAAGACCTTGAATGGGCATGATAAAAAATGACAAAATGAATATGAATGTGTGTAGGGGGGGGGGGGGGAGGGGGGGGGGGGGGTGACGGGAGGGAGATGTCTACCCCGCAACCTCACGGGGAACAAAATTAAAGTTAACAGATGACAGAGACATTGTATTTCTCTTATCAGGATATCTCTCACATCACCTAGACATTATCACTTGCTATCATTTAACGAAATATAACAGAATGGCTTAATATATTTGATTTATATGGCTTCTCCCCTGTATGTATTCTCAGATTCGCCTACTGTTTATTTCCTAAGCCGTTACTACTTCCTAATTATTTTTTAAACAGGAGGCGAATATGATTATTCATATAATGCGTCAAAACTCAATATGCAATATGTGACTTGTACGCATTATGTGACAAAAATAGTTGTTGTTTTGTGTTTTGTGCTTTTTGTTGTTGTTGCTGTTGAGTGTTTTTTGGGGGGAGGGGGCAGAGGCTGTGGGTTGGCTGCAAATAGAGTTTTTTTAAAGTTGCGCATCACCCTTTAACTGGAAACAACGCGTGCGTGCGTAGTGAGTGAGTGAGTGAGTGAGTGAGTGAGTGAGTGAGTGAGTGAGTGCGTGAGTGAGTGAGTGAGTGAGTGAGTGAGTGAGTGAGTGAGTGAGTGAGTGAGTGAGTGAGTGAGTGAGTGAGTGAGTGAGTGAGTGAGTGAGTGAGTGAGTGAGTGCGTGCGTGCGTGCGTGCGTGCGTGCGTGCGTGCGTGCGTGCGTGTGTTTTGGTTATAACTTGCTTTTTTAACTTGCGCTCCACCCCCAATGTCAAATCCTTTATCCGCCCCTGAGGGGGTGCATGCTCCCCAGATGTTTTCTAAAGTAAGAAGACTTTATTTTATGGATTTATTTAAACTGGATTCGCCCATGCCCCCAACCCACTGCCTAACTAACAACCAAAGAACAATCAAAATACATACGTTTCAGATTTTAGGTAGGGGTGCTCCCGGTGTCCGCACTGGACCCGCCCCTAGACCCATCCCACTACCACCTGTACACCCCAACCAACAAAAGCTTACTATATACATAAAATTATTACTTTTCAGATTTTAGCCTGGTGCACCCATACCCCCGGATCCGCCCTTGCCCTCCCCGACCCACGACCCACTTCTCACCCAATATATTTCTTTGTGTCAGTTTATGTCTGGTTACGGCACTGTGCGTGCACGTTATGCATAGCATCATGACAGATTTATACTCCGCGTTTTGTGAATTAGAGAATGTGTGCTAGGAATAGAAGACATTCCATGCCGATATATTATATCCACCTTAGAACACGACATCCCAGACCATATCAGGACCCGATTTGCAATCAATTGTAACTAGAAGAACGGTATTGAAACAAAGGTTGAAGGAGGAACGCGTTTGGACCTAAAAAAAATCTTTAAAAACAAAAGGATCTTAAAAAACTAAAAAATCTGATTGTTTGTTTTTGTCTAGACTTGTATACAAACATCAAAACATATCAAATAATTGCAAAGCTGTACACCAAAGTTCCTACCCCATGTAAGATACCGTAGTATACATGTATACAACAGCAGAGCACAACATCAGAGCATATCAAATAAATGAAAAACTGTACACCAGAAACAATCCTACCCCATGTAAGAGACCATAGTGAAAAACAATTCGACGCCGTGTAAGAGATCATAGTCGTCAAAAACAAGCATACACCATGTAAGAGACCATAGTCAAAAGCAATCATACCCCATGTAAGAGACCACTATGGTCTCTTACATGGCAATAGGGTATGAATTTTGGGTAGGATTGTTTTTGGTGTACGGTTTTTATTGTTTTTTAAATGTGTTTTGATGTTTGTATACATGTCTATACAGAAATATAAAATAACAAAAAAAAGAAGTTTTTTCTGATTTGTTTTTCTTTTTTTGTTTTCTTTTTTTTTATGTTTATTTCCTTCAACCTGTCTATTGAAAATAACAATTTCTTCCAGTCATATTGTTGTGGTGGATGAGTGGTTAGCATACTTGGTCATACTTGCCTCTCGTCCCAGACGTCACAGTTCGATTTCCTTGGGTAAGATAAGCCTACTATGAAAGTATGCCATCCTCCAAAGGAGGTGTGTGTAAAGTCATAGGTCCGTGTGCAGGGAGAGCTATACACGTGGTAATCGGTTATTCGTCAACAGAATTGCACATAATAAATGAAATTGCGTGTAGATAGTGGCAAAATATAAGAAACATATACATCTAATCTATTTTATAACTATAACACAATAGCATGTGTTTTTTTTTCAATATCAACGCAGCCGGTAGCGCGGCGGATTTGCAACCGGAGGCCCCGGGATCAATCCTACGTGGTGCCACTGAGTTCCGTCGGTGTGTTCTTGGGCAAGACACTTTCCCTTAGCCTCATCCGTCGGATGGGGACGTAAACCGGGCGGTCCCGTGTATCGGTCTATCCTCCGAGCACGTTAAAAACTCACAGGAATCTATTCGATAATAAGAGTAGGGCACGGTTCCTGGATTCCTATGTATCCTTCCCCTCTCTCTGGGGCGGCTCTAAATAACCTATACTGTGTTGATGAGCCGTTAAGCAACATTCAATTCAATTCAATATCGACGTGTGCTTCAACTAACGATTACAATACAAAACTTCCTCCCCTTAATCTGTTATAAATGGCGTTTTCACAATAAAATCGCAGTATATATGTGTTGCGTCCCTTTTGTTATGAAACGCCATTTAGGGGCTCAGACAACAGCTGGAGCTTCGTCGGGACATAATTGACAGGAGGGGCTTCAACAACAGCGAATGATTTGAACCCCTCTCAAACCAGACTTCTTTTAATCGCTACTGGTAAACAGACTGTTTTCTTTCCACATGGCACAACTCCAGTCTCATCAACTACAAAATTGGCTTGTATTTCGTTTTCTTGAGTAAATATGTAACCAGGCCATGCTGTATTGAGTTTATATCGTGTTACAGACACAATCAACCGCATTCTCGTTTTCGTATTACAGGCATGTTTTGTCACGGGAAATGATTTTTCTGTTCAAGTACTGCTTTATTCAAACAACGGACATGACCGGACATGATGAACAGTTTAAACTTGTTTAAATGTTGACCCTGTGATTTGATTTCTGAGGTGCTATGTGAGTATTAGGGGTGTGTGTGTGAGGGGGGAGGGGGGGGGGGGTTGCGGGGGGGGGGGGGGGGGGGCGGGAAGACATGGGCCGCACCCCCTACTAAAATCTGAAAAGTTATGAACATTCATAAGCAAAAATATCGTGTTTTGTTGGTTAAGTTTGCGCCCCACCCACCCGCTCCCCACTTTTCTGAACAAAACGTGTTTGTGTGCGTATTTTTTTGGTTGTTCATTGTTTTTTAAAGTCGCGCGCACACTCCCACCCCCACCCTCCCAACCACAGATCCTGTTTCCGCCCCTGTTTGTTACAACTGAATATAGTACGTGTGTGCTGCGCGTCATACGAGGAAAATAAATAGACTATTCACGCACCTGCAGTAAGTGTGGGGTATGGGAGGCCATTACCGCCAAAAGTATGTTTTTAATAAATCATAGGCAAAGATGAATTAATTCATCGGTATTATATTTAATTCAATGTAACTTTAATTGATCCACTACTTTTTTTGAAACAATCAATCTAATCAAACTTAAAACAATCCGATGCTTTGTGAAATAATCCGGAGTGATTTTCGAGTAGACCCTATTGAAAAGGATTTAGACATATGCTAAATGAATTAAGCTTGCATAAACAGATCTAGAATACCGTTTTAACAACTAATCGATGATGCGCAGAATCAATGTGACATAAAAACAAACAGTTAATACGATGTAAAGTGAATTAATTCGGTGCTTTCCCAAACAGTTATGGGAGGTCGCCACTTGCACATAGATCATACTGACGTCATTTCGAATTTTTCAAATTGATTACTAGTATCGATCGAGGGCGAGAATGCACATACATAAGCTAGAAAAGTTACTTCCCTTGATAAGCATTCCATACGGTGTCTTGTTAGGGCCATCTTACCATCGCATCTTACCATCGACTGATGGTAAGATGCGATGGCCGATGGTACGTTGCGATGGTAAGGTGCGATGGTCGATTGTAAAATGCGATGGTCGATGGTAAGTTGCGATGGTAAGATGCGATGGTCGATGGTAAGATGCGACGGTAAGATGCGATGGTCGATGGTAAGATGCGATGGACCATTGACTATCGCATCTTACCATCGCATCTTAAAGTCGACCATCGCATCTTACCATATTAGGCCTTGCAAACAAGTATGTGTGTTTAGGATAACCCGGCCCTACCTATTTTTTCGGGTGAAGTTGCGATGGTCAGATGCAATGGTCGATGGTAAGATGCGATGGTCGATGGTAAGATGCGATGGACCATCGACTATCGCATCTTTCCATCGACCATCGCATCCTACCATCGCCCACCGCATCAATATTAATGTAAATTAGGCCTCTTCTTCGTTTTATCTCTCTCTCTCTCTCTCTCTCTCTCTCTCTCTCTCTCTCTCTCGCTCTCTCTCTCAATATAATCTCAGGTTTGTCAGTGAGACGATTTTATTAAATATTAAATTGATAAATGTTAAGACGAGTGTAATAAAAACTATCCAACCATGTCGGGTGGGTGGGTTTGGGTGAACAAAACCTGCTTTGTTCAATTCTAATTAATTTTATATGAGCGTTCAACTTAGGCCCTGCAAACAAGTATGTGTGTTTAGGATAACCCGGCCCTACCTATTTTTTCGCGTGAAACCGAGCAATTTGTTTCCAATTTATCAAAAAATATAAAAAGCAAGGCTATTTTGGGTACAAAATGCTATGTTCCTATATAAAAAAAGAGAAAATAAATCCGTACCTACACTACCTTCTTTCTTCCTGGCATGTTACCCTAAACACACATATTTTTTGTTTGGCCGTATTACGGAATTATAGCTCACCTATGGACGCGTGTATTCTATCAGACTTCAAACTTCGGAATTTGGGAATTCGAAATTGAGAAGTACATCACACTTGGCATTGTCACCCTTCTGTGCCTGGGTTTGAGTAGGTTCCAGTGGGGAGAGGAAGGGTGGCAGAGCGCGCGCCTTTATACATCCTCGAAAAAATACTCACGGACACCAACCTCGAATTGCGGACATCCTTAAAACCTGGATCAATACCGTGTATGTGGGTGGATTGAATGGATACATTCCAGACAGCCACTACCCACCAAGCTCTTAATGTTTCTTTAGGCCTTCAGTCAACTAGTAAAATATAAGGATGCTTGACCTTAAAAAGTGAGGCATAGCATGTTTTATGCATAGCTATATTCAATTAGTTTCATTTAAAAAGTTGATTGTGAAATGTGTCCGCTTTCCTTTATATAAGTATGTTTCATGTGTTCCTCCAATGTATGCACTCCCCACTCGCCCACAAACACTTGTTAGCAATATTTGGAATGGAAAATTTGGTCAATAATTCTAGCTCGCTTCGCTTGCTCGACGCATAATGGATATTGTGTGGTTTTATAAACACACTGTTAAGTCCTTTTATTTGAAAACGGATTTTTATACCCCCTCTCTCCCCCCCCCCCCTCTCTCCCCCCCCCCCCCCCCCCCAAGCCGAAATCCTGGATCCTCCCCTGGAAGGGATAAAATGTGTTGTTTTAGTCATTTTTCCGAAAGGAAAGGTCTAATGTAGACATGCACCATGCATAATATACCTACAATATAAAGCGGAAATTCCCGAGTTGCCTTGCGTTTGAAATTACCGAGTTGCGTGCTTTTTCCTATAGCATAATATACTGAAAGGAAAAGAAACGCGACACGGGAATTTCCGCTATATGTTGTGTATACTGCACACTTAATTCCATATATATTCCAAGAAAATCCCAAGATGTTTTGTAAAAAAAAAGTTGCAGTTAGTTTGAGAAAGGACACAGCTGTGATGTTGTAGACGTTTTAATCACAGTACACGTTGTAACAATATATTCATAATGTTGAAGTTCCTCTTTGGAAAATTGAGCCAGTCCAGTACTGTATTTAACGTAAAGAGTTTGCAAAATGTTGCATCCTAAGTTTGCTCACATGCTTGAGCCAACGCGTACTCTGTCAATAATGAAACTTTGCAGAAATACCATTTGCTGTGTTACGTGTTGTTTAGTCTTTTTTCCGAAAGGATAGATCTTACGTAGCCACGTACCATTCGATTAACAGCAGCATATTGTACAAACAATATATATAGCGGAAATTCCTGTGTCGCGTTTCTTTTTCCTTTCAGTATACTAGTATATATATGTGTATATGCTATCCTAGGTTACGCACTAGAGGTAATTCAAATTTTAGACCCAAACGACGCGGTTCTAAAACCATATTTTGATTGTTTTGATATTTTTATCATCAATTGAAACATATTTAAATTTATATCTGAAAAAAAAAGCATGACGCCATAGTCAATGGAACGATCAGTAATTAAATACAATTCGACATCGACCGTCATATATAACCTTATATATATGTGTTGAAAATGAAGTAAAACACCATACAAACAAACAAACAAACAATTCGACATATTTTATCATCAGCGGACGGGTCAGTATTACAACCAGGGCTGATTTCCTTATCTGACATGGACAAAATCATGATGGCTTGTTTTTCTCCTATGCTATATATGATTGCTGAATTAGATAACTAGTGTTTATGGTCCGTTTATTTTACCTTTGTGTAGGACTAAGTTTTATTATGTAAGACTGAGGACACAGTAACCCTTTCGCCGCCAAATGTTAAATGTCGTCTGCTAAAATTCAAACCTTCCAGTCACATTATGGACAGGTTGATCTGGGTTTACATTGGGCGCAAAAATCAATATATTCGACTGTGGCAGCGAAAGGGTTAAGGCCATATGTTATTATCGTACTTGGGTACTGTCACGTGATGGACTGCACCAGCATCCCTGTTCACCCGAGTTATTGTCTGGGCTCTGCTGCAGCAGCTGAGTATGGGATTTGTACATTTCTAAATACGGTCATATTGAAGAAAGAAATCGATGAACAAACCATCACTGATGTGTCCCCGTTACCTGATATTGACGAAATCGATATGCACATTTTAATTGGCTAGTGGAATCGATTTTCATAAGCCTTTACTAAGCTGATGTTGGTAAACAGGTGTTTTAAGAAAACGTATTTGAGTTCTGACGTGAAATGGACACAGTCAATATTGAAGTATTTAACAGTATAATGCCATTTTTATTTCTATATATGTATTAATTAATGATCTAGAGAAACTAGAACTGTCGATTATGCCTACAGACGGATGGAGGACGGACGAGCTCACATGTCCCTCGTCCATCTTCGCTGGGGGGAGTATAATAAAACTAACGGACAAGTGACATTTTAACTCAGTTTTCGTTTCCACAGTATAACGGAGTACTGATCAAGATAACCTTTCAACTAGAAACAGTGTCAATGGGACACGGATGCACAGTGTCACATCAAACAATATAGTGTGAAAGTATGTCCATATCATTCTCAGTCTTTTAACAGGAACATGCTGGCGTCATTTAGATGCGTGTATGAAGTTTGAAAGATGTATGGCTTTCGGTATCCGAGTAATTGACTTAATGAAAAACTTAAATTTAAAACTGTAACGTAATTTAACGAAGTCATTCAAATTGACCTACTACCTGTTGTGACACTTTACTTTGCGGCTGGTAACAGAGCAATAGACTTAATAAAAAAACTTGAATGTTATAATTAACAAAGTTCGGAAAGCAGGTGAAGGTCATTCATATTGACCTTTGGTAAGGTCATTCATATTGACCTTTGGTAAGGTCATTCATATTGACCTTTGGTAAGGTCATTAAGGACTCACACCACTTTTATCTCCCTTGAATACTCGTGCCCTGCAGATGAACGAGGTAGATAAAACAAGAGGCCCAAGAGGGCCTGTGGACGCTCTACTGGCTATGTTGGCTCTTATAACATCAATGAAGTTAGTGACTGTCAGTTACGTTTTTTTTGGAAGTTTCGGGCAAAAAACAGCTTTTGAACTAAATCAAGGGCCAGAACTAAAGAATCTGTTAAAGTTCGGTAAAGATCGGATGAACAATGAAGGCCCTACCGTATTAACAAGGCAAAATATAGCATTTTTAACTAAATCAAGAGCCATAACTCCTCTGTTACTGGTCCGACTGGTCCAACATAGAGCTAAAAAATAAACTAGAAATTGTTATTGTCCATGGGACAAAAACGTATGGCTCCCCCACTCGCCCGAACAGACATAATTGACGACTCTAGGTCCAACTGTTCTTTATTGATCTGAGATCGTTTCGATATTCAATATCCCTGTGACTGTATCTACTATCTGTATCAGTAAGGCCACATAAAAAAATATGTGTGGTTCAAGGAACCCGACCGACCCTATTTTTTTAAAGGGCCGACCCTAAAACTTCTTATGCAAAAATTGAAAAAATAAAAAAAAAATAAAAAAAAATAAAAATAAAAAAAAAAAATATTTAAAAAAAATAACAAGAGGTCAATGACCTTGAAGCTCTACTGAAAGATTTTGATAGCTAGGTGATCAGCATTCCTGTGAAGTTTCATAAAAAAATGTCAAGTAGTTTCAGAGGAGTAGTCGCTACAAGTTGAAGTTTTTACTATAGAACTCTAGGTAAACAAAGATGGCCACTGGCAGCCATGTTTAATGTCGAATCAAAATAATTTTAGACAAGGATCAACATCTTGTCATGCTGATCATTTCAGAAAAAGTCCCATATCAATATCACTTACAGTTTTCAAGAAGTATTCGCTACAAACTTTTTTTTTAAAATCTGTTTTTAGCCATGGCGGCCATCTTGAATTTCCGGCCAACCTAAAACAATTCTGGGATCAATTAGACATCAAGAGCAACATTCCTGTGAAGTTTCATAAAAATGTGTCAAGTAGTTTCAGAGGAGTAGTCGCTACAAGTTTTTACTATATAAATCTATGTAAACAAAGATGGCCGCTAGCGGCCATGTTTAAAGCTGCATCGAAATAAATTTCGACAAGAATCAACATCATGTCATGCTGATCATTTTAGAAAATGTTCCATATCAATACCACTTACAGTTTTCAAGAAGTAGTCGCTACAAATTTATTTATTTTAAATCTATTTTTAGCCGTGGTGGCCATTTTGAATTTCCGGCCAGCCTGAAATTTTGCTAGGATCAACCAGACATCAAGAGCAACATTCCTGTGAAGTTTCATGAACATCCGTCAAGTAGTTTCAGAGGAGTAGTCGCTACAAGTTTTCATTATATAACTCTATGTAAACAAAGATGGCCGCTGGTAGCCATGTTTAACGTCAAATCAAAACGATTTTCGACAAGGACCAACATCATGTCATACTGATCATTTTAGAAAAAGTCCCATATCAATATCTCTTATAGTTTTGAAGAAGTAGTCGCTACAAACTTCTTTATTTTAAATCTATTTTTAGCTGTGGCGGCCATCTTGAATTTCCGGCCGACCTGAAATTTTTCTAGGATCAACTAGACATCAAGAGCAACATTCCTGTGAAGTTTCATGAACATCCGTCAAGTAGTTTCAGAGGAGTAGTCGCTACAAGTTTTTACTATATAACTCTATGTAAACAAAGATGGCCACTGGCAGCCATGTTTAACGTCAAATCCAGATAATGTTCGACAAGGATCAACATCATGTCATGCTGATCATTTTAGAAAAAGTCCCATATCAATATCACTTCTAGTTTTCAAGAAGTAGTCGCTACAAACTTATTTTTTTTAAATCTATTTTTAGCTGTGGCGGCCATCTTGAATTTCTGGCCGATCTGAAATTTTGCTAGGATCAATTACACATCAAGAGCAACATTCCTGTAAAGTTTCATGAAAATCCGCCAAGTAGTTTCAGAGGAGTAGTCGCTACAAGTTTTTACTATATAACTCTATGTAAACAAAGATGGCCACTGGCAGCCATGTTTAACGTCGAATCAAAATGCTTTTTGACAACGACCAACATCATGTCATGCTGATCATTTTAGAAAAAGTCCCATATCAATATCACTTATAGTTTTCAAGAAGTAGTCGCTACAAACTTGTATTTTAAAAATCTATTTTTAGCTTTGGCGGCCATCTTGGATTTCACATCAACATGAATTTTTGCTAGGATCAACTAGACTTCATGGACAACATTTCTGTAAAGTTTCATGAATATCCATCCAGTAGTTTCAGAGGAGTAGTCGCTACAAATAAAAGTTAACGGACAGACGGACAGACAGACGGACGGACGGACGACGGACGCCGCACCACGGCATAAGCTCTGCTGATCTCTGATCAGTAGAGCTAAAAATCAATAGGGGTCATCTACTGGTCATGACCAACCATTCTTCCAAGTTTGAGGACCCTAGGTCCAACCATTCTCTAGTTATTGATCGGACATAGTTTCACCGCAACCTTGACCTTTGACCTAGTGACCCCAAAATCAATAGGGTCATCTACTGGTCATGACCAACCATCCTTCCAAGTTTGAGGACCCTAGGTCCAACCATTCTCTAGTTATTGATTGGACATCGTTTCACCGCAACCTTGACCTTTGACCCCAAAATCAATAGGGTCATCTACTTGTCATGACCAACCATCCTTCCAAGTTTGAGGACCCTAGGTCCAACCGTTCTCTAGTTATTGATCGGACATCGTATTAATAGTCAAGGTCACTACGACCTTGACCTTTGACCTAGTGACCCCTCTACTTGTCATGACTAACCGTCGTTCCAAGTTTGAGGACCCTAGGTCCAACCGTTCTTTAGATACTGATCGGACATCGTTTTGATAGTCAAGGTCACCGCGACCTTTGACCTAGTGACCCCAAAATAAATAGGGGTCATCTACTTGTCATGACCAACCATCCTTCCAAGTTTGAGGACCGTAGGTCCAACCATTCTCTAGTTATTGATCGGACATCGTTTGTGACACAGACAGACCTACGGCCTTGACCTAGTGACCCCAAAATCAATAGGGGTCATCTACTTGTCATGACCAACCATCCTTCCAAGTTTGAGGACCGTAGGTGCAACCATTCCCTAGTTATTGATCGGACATCGTTTTGATAGTCAATGTCACCGCAACCTTGACCTTTGACCTAGTGACCCCAAAATCAATAGGGGTCATCTACTTGTCATGACTATTACACGCATGGACGGATTTCAGAATAACTTGGCACATTTATTCGTCTTATCAAAACGATGTGCAGTCCAACATCCAACAATTTGAATAAAACCAGGACAATAATACAAGTTTGATTTTGACTGGAGTCAATATGCATATCTTGGCATCATATATATATACATAATTTATATAAAGCATCATGTAAAGTTTCGGAAGAATTTGTTGAAATGTGTGAGAGGAGATAGCCACACATACTTTTCCGAACATGGTTAACGCTTTATGCTGACTCACCATTTGGTGGTTGAGGCATAAAAACAGTTGCATGCTTTGATTGGCTTGAACAGAGTCGAAAACATTAAAAGTCTTAACATATCGTTACAAACATTTTATGACAGTAACAATATTTTAAAGAAATAGTTAGACATTCAAATTCTGATCAAAGACATTTAACTTACTCTGCTATTTGTTCATAAACATTTTACATCCCCATCCTGACGAAGCTGCCCCCAACATTTTACATCCCTATCCTGACGAAGCTGCCCCTAACATTTTACATCCCCATCCTGACGAAGCTGCCCCTAACATTTTACATCCCTATCCTGACGAAGCTGCCCCCAACATTTTACAGACCCATCCTGACGAAGCTGCCCCCAACATTTTACATCCCCATCCTGACGAAGCTGCCCCCAACATTTTACATCCCTATCCAGACGAAGCTGCCCCCAACATTTTACATATCCATCCTGACGAAGCTGCCCCCAACATTTTACATCCCCATCCTGACGAAGCTGCCCCCAACAGTTTACATCCCCATCCTGACGAAGCTGCCCCCAACATTTTACATCCCCATCCTGACGAAGCTGCCCCCAACATTTTACATCCCTATCCTGACGAAGCTGCCCCTAACATTTACATCCCTATCCTGACAAAGCTGCCCCCAACATTTTACATCCCTATCCTGACTAAGCTGCCCCCAACATTTTACATACCTATCCTGACAAAAGTGGCCCCCAACATGTTACATCTCTATCCTGACAAAGCTGCCCCCAACATTTTACATCCCCATCCTGACGAAGCTGCCCCCAACATTTTACATCCTTATCCTGACAAAGCTGCCCCCAACATTTAACATCCCCATCCTGACGAAGCTGCCCCCAACATTTTACATCCCTATCCTGACGAAGCTGCCCCCAACATTTTACATCCCCATCCTGACTAAGCTGCGCCCAACATTTTACATCCCTATCCTGACGAAGCTGCCCCCAACATTTTACATCCCTATCCTGACTAAGCTGCCCCCAACATTTTACATCCCTATCCTGACAAAGCTGCCCCCAACATTTTACATCCCTATCCTGACAAAGCTGCCCCCAACATTTTACATCCCTATCATGACGAAGCTGCCCCCAACATTTTACATCAGGATTTTACATCCCTATCCTGACGAAGCTGTCCCCAACATTTTACATCCCCATCCTGATGAAGCTGCCCCCAACATTTTACATCCCCATCCTGACGAAGCTGCCCCCAACATTTTACATCCCCATCCTGACTAAGCTGCCCCCAACATTTTACATCCCCATCCTGACGAAGCTGCCCCCAACATTTTACATCCCCATCCTGACGAAGCTGCCCCCAACATTTTACATCCCCATCCTGACGAAGCTGCCCCCAACATTTTACATCCCCATCCTGACGAAGCTGCCCCCAACATTTTACATCCCCATCCTGACGAAGCTGCCCCCAACATTTTACATCCCCATCCTGACGAAGCTGCCCCCAACATTTTACATCCCCATCCTGACGAAGCTGCCCCCAACATTTTACATCCCCATCCTGACGAAGCTGCCCCCAACATTTTACATCTCCATCCTGACAAAGCTGCCCATAACATTTTACATCCCCATCCTGACAAAGCTGCCCCTAACATTTTACATCTCCATCCTGACAAAGCTGCCCATAACATTTTACATCCCCATCCTGACAAAGCTGTTTCTTACATGCTTAAAGTCAGGCTCATTTTGTCTCTGCTACATAAAACTCAACGTGGCACCCAACACTCATGTCTGCATCTTCAAAGTCAAAGCCATGCATAGAGAATAATACTGCAACGGTGGATACAGCCGTCTCTCAGACTGCAACCTTTCGTTACCAAATTAAATGAAAACTTGCTAATATAAAGAACATAAAATGAATTTCTAATAGTGTGCCTATCTACGAAGCACTATAACCTAAGAATCACATTTTGTTTGTCTTTACAGTTGTCTACTCAGCTAATGCCAGACGTCACCCAAAGTATCTCTCTGGTGAATGGACAGAAGAAGAGACATTGCGTAACTTCCTAGATAGCATTGATACCCCTGGTAACCCGGATGGGAAGGTCACGCGTGAAGAGTTCATGAACTACTACGCCGGCGTCAGTTCAACAGTTGACGATGACAGTTACTTCGACCTGACGATGAGAGCATGCTATGATCTTCCAAATAGGTGTCAAGTCAAAGAATGACATTTTACTTGGTGACTCTATGAACCAGATCTTGTAGCTATATTAACCAGTATATGTCTGAAAATTTGATATCTAGTTTTGTCTTTTCATAAGAGTCATTGTGGGAAGACGATGGCGTATTGCCATGTAAGTCTGATAGCATGTCATAAAACACAGCACCTGTAGTAACAAAAATTCAAATATTTAAACATTTCTTCAGAATTGAAGTTTTTAACATTGATAGTAAATAACAAATTCCACAAAGCCGATTAGTAGTTAGCACTTTATGTTACATTTGCCATTTAATACCAGCATTTATTTTCCATTCGCTATAGAACCAACAATAACGTGCCTTGAGAGAATGATAATGACATAAAAAGGTGCAGGCAGACGACTATCATCAGTGTGTATGCAGAAAGTGGAATAGACATTTTCTATTGAGGCACATCAGATGCTTGCGCAGTAATTCCGCCTCCTTGAAATGTGAAGTTTATTTAAAATTAAACACTGCCTTTTTCAACAGAAAGTATCAAGTGAATTTAAAGAGGTACTACCTATATCTAAGCGATTTTTAATGTAAAATATTAAATACTCAATATTACTGCATTTATATGTATACAAAGCTATTTTATGAGTATTATAAAAAGAAACATGGTTCATATTCCTTTTCTGTAAGTTATTACTTATGATCAAAACTATCGAATAAAATGCTGCCCTGCCGTTTATTCCTGCCAGAGAACTACGTGTTTTTACAATGCGATTCAGTTGAACGAAAACAAACTATTCCGGGCAGTTCCGATAGTAAACGAATCGATCGGAACTCTTCGCCAATCCGACGAGGCAGTTCCGATTGTAAACGAATAAGATCGGAAAATCTCCGCTATCGGTTTGTCTAAAACAATACGAATACAATTTCAAAAATCCGATCTTTTCAATCCTGTTTTTTCCCAGCAAAACACATATTACATGGGGTGAAATTATTGCCATTTACCTTTTCCATAGTCCTCTTTATGATTAAGTAAAGTTTATATCAATTGCTGGACAAAAAGATATAGGTAGAGCCTCTTTGAATATCTAACTGTAATCAAAGTTAAAGAGAATAAGCGGGATATTTTTGATTTGTTTTCTTTACTCAGTTATTCACTTAGACTATTTTTAAATAGCCAGTGTATTTATTCCATATAATGCTATCCCACAAATCAAATAAATTTAAATGACTAAGTATAAAGTCACATTTCTGTGCTGACTGATCTTTAATTATCTTCCTTTGTGCATTATGAATCGTTACACCTTTTGATAATTATATTAGTATTGTTCAAAAACCTTCTGAGCATCTGAATTAATTGAGAAGTTTTATATGTACTCAGGAAATAATTAAATATTTTTACGCAAAGGCAGATTAATTACGCAAGAGTTGGTGTTTATTCACCTGTGAATTAAAAATGTCACTAATGAAGACATATATATTTAAAGGCCAAAATATTTGCATGGTTCATAAAATATACTTAAGGCCAAAAGATTTGCACGGTTCTTTATATTATCATATTTTTTAAATGTTTAAATTTTTACATTCATCATTAGCTGTCGTAATCCAAAGCAATCGCCTGAAACATTGTCACCCGGTTTTCAATACAATTGATCACTTCACGGTTCGATACGTACGATTGAAAATATTACATTTGGGTACGTTTAGAAGGAATTTTGTTATATTTTATGAACTATGCAAATCTTTTGGCCTTTAGTATATTATAAAACATGTTCTTGCATACTGGATTATAAGAATCTTTCATGGGTATCCGAAGATAGGGAATTCCAACCCGAGGTATAAGTGTTTTTATCAGAACCGAGGCTCTGACGAGGTTCTGATTAAAACACTTATACCGAATACCCATGATAGATTATTTTTCTTGCATATCAGAGACATATTGTGCATTGACGCCGCCAGCTACTAACGTTTTGCATGTTTTCCTGCATACCGGATGTTGGCGCGCGTGAATTTTATCTCGACCCTAGGGTGAGATGGAAATATCTAGCCCCGGTAAAATGACAGATATCCTTGTCCGGTATGCAAGAAAAGGTTATCTGCATTTTACATGGGTGATACAAGTCGCACGCTGATATCAACAATGACAGTTGCATGAACTGATTGTGTAAACAAACCTCCAAAATGTACGTAGTTGGCATCGAGAAGGCGCAGAATGTAAATAATATGCAAGAAAAAGAATCAATTATGTGTATCCGGTTCAGATAGGGAAATTCCAACATCAGTATAACTGTTTTAATCAGAACCTTGGCAGAGCCGATCTCAAATTGAATTGGGTTTTATGGCGCACCAACACATGAAAGGTTATATGGCGCCTAATAGAAATGAACATGCAAGGCTCATCCTCCATTTACATCAAGATCAAATATGGAGAATGGGCCTAGACCCTTCTAACCTGCAGAACTGCAAATTCTATAGTAGACACTCCATTTACGATGGAGCCACGTTTCCATGTTTGCATACGCGGTGTCATGATACCACTCTGCCTCTAGCGGGATTTGCAGTGGTGGTTTTCTACCCCAGCAACCACACAGGGATGATCTCAAAAGAAATTTTGTTAAAACTTAGTACCATTTAGATAATCAGACCTTGTTTTTCCATTGAAATGACCGTAGTAGATTTTGCTTATCTGATTAACCTGCTTGGACAAAACTATTACTGGAAGCCATGTCTAAAGGTATATTTGTTTTATTGTTTAATATTAAAATCAAAACACATGCAGAACCTCAATACAATATTGTCCAACTTTCTTATCCTGTGGAATGGAACTCTTGGCTTTCAACTGTTCCAGCAGGGCCTCTAGACTAACCAAACCATCAAAAAACACAACCTGGAATACAACAAGAAAAGCAAACGTTAAATGAATATTTAAAACATAAATGAAGGAAGACATTTTTATGTAAACACAATATTACATCTACATTGGAGGTTTTGCGACATTAAAATAAAACTGTGAAACAGAGAAGGAAATCAAAAGCTGTCCCAAGCAAGAGCTAGTCTGGAACATTTTTGGTATGGATGATTATCGTTTCAGAATAGCTCTCAGGATAGGATGAGGAGAGGGTATGGGAGGGAAATTGTAAAACTGACGAGAGGTGTAATAAGTAAAACGTGAAAAGAAATGCATTAAAACTAAAGAAAGCTAGAATTTATTTAAATGTGAGACTGCATCCTGATAAGACAACAGCAGCATGGTAATTTAACGACATAGTTCTGAAACCTGAATCAATGAAGTTTCGGAAATCAAGTCAAAGTTAGTATTTTATTGTAATGTAAAAAACGGAGAAATGTATTTTGGTGTCTACTTGCTCCTGCAAAATATTTTTTGAATTGCTTCAGAAATAAGAAAGATAAGCATAAAAATGTAGCCAAAAATGTCAGGAATGTAACTCTTTTTGCGTGACATTTTTTCAAGTGCTAATTTCAAATAAGTATTACTTAGAATTGTATGGTGTCATCTACTAGTAACTTATTTTATTTGATATTAATATCTTAGATTGAAACTATTGGTTCTGTTGTTACTTGTGGACATGTATTGCCCACTTATTATGTTAATGTATGATTTTTTTCAGTAAAATTGAAAAGTTGAAGGAAAAATAACACTTTTTGTTTAATACATAGAACACATAGTTTAAGACCAAAAAAAATTCACTTGCTACAAACTAAGATATTTAACTTTGTAAAAAAAATCACCAATATAAATTGGACTTCAAGTAAATCAGATGACTCATTAATGCCTTTTTGGTAATTTTTTAAATATTTTTTTTCAACAAATGTAAATTAAATGAGATTTTTGTTACGCTATCTAATACACTATAATCTTGCTATAAAAAAAAATATGTTGCAAAATGTTTGATGGAAAACAAAGGCCATGTTTACTGTTTTCTCCCAATGTCACAATTTTTCCTCATTTATTTTGAAACTGCCCCAGAAAAATATAATATTTTTATTAATTTATAACTCAGCTAACAAAAGCAACTTCTGACACCAGAAATCTATGAAATGTAACATGAAAGCAAGTGTGACTGTGTCATGAATGTTTTAGTACTTTTCTTCGATATATCTGTTTATGAAGTTTGAAAACTCTGGAGTTTGGCGATGAGATGATAAATTATACAGAACCAAGAACATCATGCATAATTCATTTTCTAGATTTCGAATTTGAAGGCTCTATGGTTGTCTGTTAACTGATGTAGTACTTAAAGATACCATGAATAAATCATTTAAAATATCATACGTGCATAATGGTAAAGAGCCCTACTGCAAGTAAGATATTGATCACACACAGAAGAAATTATGCAGTGCAATTTAGAGTCAGTCTGAATTGGTATATTTGTAGAATTGTTCAAATACATAATTTCTGTATTTATTTGGGAAAAAACACAAACTTGAGCCATTAACCATCAAAAGAAATTACACTTAACATATAAAATAAACGACAGAAGAATGTATTTCTTAACTAGTGTTACGGGTTAGGGATAGCTATTTAAAACTTTGTGGTAAAACAAAACACATGTGTTGTATTAAACGAGTGTCATGTGTAGATATGGCCGATCTGCTCCATAAGACAGATATTTGTAACTTGGGGATTCCTCTATGGACTGATATGACATGTAATTTATAATTATTATTTTTTGCGCTGTATTATTGGAAACTGCTACTGTTCCATCTATATCTTTGAACCATTTCACGTTTTAAATTGATCATTTCATAGTGTCTTTTTTAAACAGAGTTAACCCCAAACCGTGATGTACCCCCTTTAAGTTCATCACAGCAAATTACAGCCATAAAAGAAATGAAATAGGGTATAAGAAAAGCTTTTTTTTCAAATCTGAGACTCATTTTGTTGCAGAAGAACCAATTAAGGACAAAACTACTAGTATAACACAACCAGTCATCCCCATTGTCTGCATTTTCTTTTTAGTTTTTAGTCTTCTTGTGTTCGTCTGCTGAGATGAGTGGCAAATGCATTTCAAGTACTTTCACATGTTGCATAGTTTAAAATTCAGAGGAAACAAATCTGAAAGCTGCTGATATGTGCAAAAATTGTGCTGAAAATGTTATTGGGATGTTCACACTAAGCTACTGGTAATAATTTACGTTCGGAATAAATTTAAAAGTGTATATATATTTATTTTTTTCTGACAAAAATCGGAGTGTTGCAGCTGTGAATCGAACAACATACCTCTTGGTTTCTGGGCAGGCATGCTAACCACCACATCATCCAATATTTGAATGACAAAGATGACATTAAATAGCTTTTTGAATTCACTAAACTCCAACTTGGGTCATCACTTGCTTGTCTGGAAAGCAAGAGGTCTGTGGTTCGATTCCCGATTGCGATGCTCCGATTTTTGAAGTTTTTTTTTTTTAATATTATTCAATATTGAATAATCCTGCGTGCTTATTAGATACAATAGAGAACTTGTGTGGTAAATATATATATTTACATCATGCATTATGCTAACTTTCTCATAAAGACATTCTTTAACTGTCCTTCTTTAATTAGCATTTAAAACAATATTTTTCTTAACAAACACAAACCTGCTCAGTAACAACAGTGTGTAATTTGACAAGAGTCACATGAGAGTCAGGTGACAGCACAAACTGTGTCATGTGACCATCCAGTAACAGGCACAGCCAATCAACAACCTGGAAATATTATTAAACAGTAAGTGTTACATAAAGTTAATAAACAAGCATGGTATCACACAGGAAAGACAGATAATCATCCAGTAACATAAAATATCCCAATATAAAATATATATAATATAAGAGTGACAGGTTTCCCCAACCAAAGCTTTGGCCTTGGACAATGAAATTGATCTTTGTCTTAAGGAACTTTAATTAAATGAATTATATGCATGACCTTTGACCCTGAATTATGATGTGATTTAAGTAAGCAACACACTGTCTTGTAAAGATTGTACTTTTACGAAGTGTAATTGAATAATTTCAATCAATTCGTACTTATTAGACATGAACATTGCCTCTATGTTCTTATAGTACAGAGCTGTAGATAATGTTTGACTGCAATGAGATTCAAAATGAATGAGTAACAAAGAACTTGTTCAGAGTAAACATTTGCTTTAAAAAGTTCATGCTTTCAAAATGGATGTGAATTAATTAATCAATTTAAAACAAAGAACGATTCAGATTAAATAAAAGCTTAGTAAAAACCAAAAGAAACCATTTATGACCTTTTTTCTTTATATCAGACACTTACTTATATAATCTCATCATGTAAATAAGGCATAAAACTGTTCCACAGGACAATACATACAGATATAATACTCATGATTTTTGAAAGTTCAGAGTCATGATACTCTCATATTAAAAAATTGAGGGTTTTTGTAAAAAAAGTATGAGTGAATTACTCAAAAATTCAGCTTATCTACAGCTCTGAATGTACCTTTGAACCCAAATATGACCTTGAATATTCAGGTGAGGACCTGATTTTAGTATGCGATGTACACTGTATCAAGTTTCACCTTTTCAGTTCATTAGTTGGACTGATAACTTCTTTTTAAATTATTTCACTCTGAAATGTCAAGCATTCAAACTTCGCTCACCTGTGTTAATGATGGTCCCCGATTTTGTGTTATACTGTCGCTATCTTGCACAGCTGAACGGGTCTGTAGCAAGTAACTCAAATACTCCAGAAGTTTCTGAAAACACAAATTACTGTATGAGAAAGCTTGGTATGAAATCATTATTTAAAATAGTAATATTTTGCATTTTAAAACTTTTTTTTTTTTGGTGTTTTAACATTATTTTTCAGCACATTTTAGGCTATATATATTGGTCGATTTTTTTGTGGTGGACCACCCACTTATTCCTGAGTTTGAACAAGAACTGTATACCTCCCGCCATCCGTAAGAATCTCACAAGTCGAGCTCCCAGTGGGACTGGAACCCGCAGCGGTGAGAGGCGAGAAGGTTAACAACACAACGTCGTTAAACCCTTCGACCAACAAAGCGCTATAAGTATTTGTGATGCTCTACTGGCTAACATGGCTCTTATAACAATGGTTCTTATTGAAACAAACCTTCCAATAAAATTTGGTAAAGATCGGAAACTGTATACTAAAATTATAACATACACAACATGAAATTCACTAATTAATAATAGTCAAGGGCAGTAACTCCATAACACACATGCATAAATTCTGCTCATTGTCAAAATTGTCTGAGATCTCTTTAAAATAAGCTTTCGAATCAAATTTGGTGAAAATCACAAATGATGTTATTGCAAAAACAAAAGGCCCAAGAGGGCCTGTGGATGCTCTACTGGCTAATATGGCTCTTATAACATCAATGAAGCGAGTGACTATTGTCTTAAAGAGGCAAAATATAGCAGTTTTAACTAAATCAAGAGCCATAACTCCGCCATTACTGGTCCGATCTGGCTGGTTTTGGAACTTGGCCAGTAGAGATAATAAAAAAATCAAAATCAAAATAATAAAAGAAAGTAAAATCAAAAAATCTGGTAAAGTTTGGTAAAGATCAAATGAAAAATGAAGGCCCTATCATCTTAACAAGGCAAAATATAGCATATTTAACGAAATCAAGGGCCATAACTCCAATGTTACTGGTCCAATTTGGCTGGTTTTCGAACTAGTCCGAGCTTTCATTAGACATTAACAATCTGGTAAAGTTTGGTAAAGATCGGATGAAAAATGAAGGCCCTATCGTCTTAACGAGGCAAAATATAGCATTATTAACTAAATCAAGGGCAATAACTCCGCTGTTACTGGTCCGATCTGGTTGGTTTTCGAATTTACCCGAGCTTTCATTGACATTAACAATCTGGTAAAGTTTGGAAAAGATCAGATGAAAAATGAAGGCCCTATTGTCTTAACGAGGCAAAATATAGCATTTTTAACTAATCAAGGGCCATAACTCTGGCTGGTTTTCGAACTTGTCCGAGCTATCATTGACATTAACAATTTGGTAAAGTTTGGTAAAGATCGGATAAACAAGAGGCAGGCCCAAGAGGGCCTGTGGACGCTCTACTGGCTAACATGGCTCTTATAATATCAATGAAGCGAGTGACTGCCATTTACGTTTTTTTTTGAAAGTTTTGGGCAAAATATAGCTTTTTAACTAAATCAAGGGCCACAACTAAAGAATCTGGTAAAGTTTGGTAAAGATCAGATGAAAAACGAAGGCCCTCCCGTATTAACGAGGCAAAATATAGCATTTTTAACTAAATCAAGAGCCATAACTCCCCTGTTACTGGTCAGACTGGTCCAACATAGAGCTAAAAAAAATATATAAAAAATCAATCAATAACTTAAAAATAAATCAATTATTTAAAAAAAAAAAAAATTAAAAAAAAAATAAAAAAAAAAATTTTTAAAAAAATAAAATTAAATCAATAAATATAAATAATAATAATAAAAAAAGAAAGTCATAAGATGCAAAATGAAGGCCCTATCCTATGACGAGGTAAATTATAGCATTTTTAACTAATCAAGAGCCATAACTCCTCTGTTACTGGTCCGACTGGTCCAACAAAGAGCTAAAAAAAAAATCAAAAAAAATCGATCAATAATTTAAAAAAAATTAAAATAAAAATAAATTAATGATAATAAAAAAAAAAAAAAGTCATAAAATCTAGTAAAGTTTGGCAAAGTAAAGGCCCTATCGTATGACGAGGCAAATTATAGCATTTTTAACAAAATCAAGGGCCATAACTCCGCTGTTACTGGTCCGATCTGGCTGAACTTGACCGAGCTTTCAATGACATTAACAATCTGATAAAGTTTGATAAAGATCGGATGAAAAATGAAGGCCCTATCGTCTTAACGAGGCAAAATATTGCATTTTTAACTAAATCAAGGGCCATAACTCCGCTGTTACTTGTCCGATATGAATGGTTTTCAAACTTGTCCAAGCTTTCATTGATATTAACAATCTGATTAGGTTTGGTAAAGATTGGATGAACAATGAAGCCCCTATCGTCTTAACGAGGCAAAATATAGCATTTTTAACTAAATCAAGGGCCATAACTCCGCTGTTACTGGTCCGATTTGGCTGGTTTTCGAACTTGTCCAAACTTTCATTGACATAACAATCTGGTAAAGTTTGGTAAAGATCAGATGAAAAATGAAGGCTCTATTTTCTTAACGAGACAAAAGTTAACGACGGACGGACGGACGATGGACGGAGAAGTCGGCATCCCATAAGAAGAGTTCGAAGAACGAGTTTTTTAACCGAATTACGTGTTCGAGTTATTCTCTATATATCGTCATCAGTAGGTTTAGAAACAGTGTACATAATTATGTTTTAAAATTTGGCTGTTGTTGGCTACTAAATAGCTACTTTAACTGCATTTTATGTACTACAGC
>JAWPHD010013476.1:0-68024 GCA_037043455.1 Cyrtodaria siliqua | reverse complement strand
ATGTATCCATATGTATATTAAAGTTAAACAAATAATAATCTAACAGTTCGTGTCGTTGGTTTTTGCTTTCACCGCCAAGCAGAAATGTGACATGAATCGTTAATATTCTCATTTATATACACATACATGCAATGCGACAATTTGCCGTTGTTAACAATGTGAAACTGTGTATTCTATAACAGTGGGGCCACAACATTCAAATATTAATATTTCCATCATTTGCACCCCATACATATTGATAGGTTCATACTAGATATATTAAAATGAATTAGGCCAAAAAAAAGATGATGAGTGTGAATATATTCAATATTTCAAAGGAAAGTCCATTTTGAATTAATATTGACCCAAAGTCCTACATCATATAATGACAATGTAAAGGGGAACAATACCATAAGTATATAATGGATACTGGTTTATTTTTTACTTCCGATTCAGTTTCATTAATTTTCATTATTTAATTATCGTCTATTTTGTTTTCTAGTATACAACTATTTAATTCCTATGAAATCAATGGTTAGAACTATTTATTAGAGGTAGCGACTACTGATCCGTGAAGGGTACTATTTCTGACCCGCGAAGTGTACTCTTCATGGGTCAGTAGTCACTCCCGAGGATAAATAGTTCTAATCCATTCGATTTCTAAGGAATGAAATAATTGTTTTATTATATGTCGTACATATAAGTGTTTTTGAATTTTGTTTACTGATAAAAAGCGCACCATTGACATAGATGAACTATTGCACACTAAAATGTACTAATGCATGGTTACGGAATAAACTATTGCACGGTCACATGATCACCCTCATGAAGTCAAGACGTCAATTTTGCTGTCTTAACAAAAGCGCGTCAATGACATAGATGAACTATTGCACACTAAATGTACTATTATAGGGTTACGGAATGGACTATTGCACGGTTGGCATAAGTCCCTTCAGAATGGTTTAAAACAATATAATCACACATGACTCGTAATGCTTCTAAACCATTGAAAAACGGATATATTTTATGATATATAATAATTAGCTTTTACGTTATCTTATAGGTGAACGTTGTGCATTACTTTAATTATTTAAAAAAAATATACTCGGCAAAAAAAGTTTTGGACCAGGGTATATAAAGTCATATAAAAATAAAACTAACGGACAGAATTTAAGTATCGTTTTTAGTAACCAAGGTCTACCCTACCCGGTTAATCTGGTATCAGAAACATTAAATTTCAAACAAGATTTGACTTTTTAAAAATATCGCGAACACACAAAGGGTCTGTAAAAAATGTTGCAAAGTCCATAAAAAGTAACAGCTACGGACACATTTTCGAGTAACCAATAAAACGATTATTATTTTTTCGCAATCTTTCATTGTAAACGATAATTACTGTTGATTGTTGATCTATTGTGAATTATCAACTGAGATAATAAGGGTTATGGTCGAATGTCATGGTTCAGCGATCATTGTACGGGTTCGAACACTGCCATGGTCCAAAACCTGTTTTTACAGAGTATATAACGATGATTTAAATCAGTATAAGTCAATCACATGTGACGTGATAATATTATGTATAAGACATAAATTAATACCTTCCTCAGCGTGTCTGTGTCATTGTACCCCGATATTCCGATATCGAGTATCTTGTTTAACTGACGCATGAGACTGGCGTTGGTCATCGCTGATTGGTTGAATTTTGCTGCAACGATCGATTCGTTCTTGGCAAATTCTGATGCTACCAGGCTCATCTCCGTCTGTACGAGGGAACAAGAACAGTAATTAGTGTATTGTTTTATATCCGTATAAGGACGCAATACAAGTAGTACAGAGAGTACATGTAGATAAATCATTTCCAACAGGACATGCATCATTCAAGAAGGACCACAGTCAACTAAACACACGCTTCGAAATATACCACAATTACAGGGATCAATACAAAACAAGTTATAACAAGCATGTTTCATTACCGTCTCAATCAAACCGAGACTGGAAATGTTTCGTATTTATCGTGTTCGGCCGTTTCCAAAGTTTCACTCTCATACTCTTTTATATGACATCATGGACATAAACATGGCTGACAATAGGGCCACCGTCTTGGATCGGTCAGTGGCACAAAAGGCCGCTGGAGGTTTAAACCAGGTTCAAGGGTGCACTAAACCTCACTCTCATCCTTGTGACACTCCGCCAAAAAAAACGGGACTATGTAAATAAAGAAATCCTCACCCGGTTATATCCTCTAACAACCTAGGCCGCAGTAATAAGCTGACGTTCAATAAATGCAATCCATAATAATCGAAAACGGTTTGAAACAATACATTCATGCAGTTCTACACGTGTAAAACGACAAACATGCACACACACAATTTACATTTTTATACCGTAAAACTTGTTTATATATTGTCTTGTGAGGTTGAAATTGTCACTTGTCTGTATTTCCGTTTTAGTGATTTTTTTTGTTATTTAAATATACCGGAAAAGCTTGTTTAATTCCTCTTTAAGCAGCAGAAACATGTAATTGTATAAGAATGTTCTTATACGTCTATAATTATATCTTTATTTAAAACTTATAAAAGCGTATTAGTCAAGGTTTGCATTAAATAAAAGAAATTACAACATTATTGAATAGTTATGTTTTAAAAGTATATCACAGCTTCGGAAAGAGGTCTTATGAATTCGATCGAGTTTAGCATACATATTCGAAGTATATCAAATAGAATAGTCATTCCAAAAGACATATATATCGGTATTCTAAATTTATTAACATATATACACTTTGAAGAAAATACGTACGATTTTAATTTTTTAAGTTTTTGTAATTCATTTTTGTATTAACCTTTTTTGTTTTATTAAAAGTTCACATTATATAATATTTTATTAACATTTCAGTGTTCCGTGATTTTTTTCTGACTTCGTCAGTTAATACTAAAAGTAAGGAAGAGTGCGTCCAATTATTTATATTTATCTTAGTTCTCCTTGTTTAATATTCATAAAATTTCATAATTGTAATTTTGGAATACCAGTGACAATGGTACTTTAGTTTAGTGTATTTTTGTAGACGATTTTCCCGAAATGCAGTTATAAAATAAAGACTTCACATTTTGGACTGCTTCGTAGATGGGTTTCACGCCCTATTAGATCATTCATTGCAACGTAATTGGAAATGGTATCAATTGTTTGTTTAAATCATTTGATTTTACAGCCCTCATATGTATCGTTTTTGATTTCATGCACATTCATCAATGAACACGTTGTCAACTTCATAACCTCTGCTCCCAGATAAATTCCATTTTGTTTATTTCACCCATTGTTTTCTCGTTTAGGGCAACGCGTCTTGTTAGAAACTGGGACCATACGCCGCTGGTCATGGAATGGTGTGAACATACCTCATTGAAGGTTCCATGTTCATCGTCATTCGGAATGGCTCAAATTTCTGTACTATTGACATTTTAAATATTTAGTTCTGCTCAATCCGGGACTAAAGGGCGTAAATGGTAACAAGAACTTTTCAGTATCTTTCATGAACAGTTTCAGTCAACCGAGACTGCAATATTTTTTGTATTTACCGTGTTGGACGATTTCCAAATGTCTCCTTTCATACTTTTTCATGTATTTGGCACTGCTACTCACCATGTGTTGCTTATTGTAGTCCGTGATATTTGTGTAGTATTCCCATGCTGCCAGAGTGTCTTTATTGTAGAGTTGTTCACAGCGGGTATTATATCCATCCATACCCTGCAGGTACTCAACCACTTTGTCATCTTCGGCCGTCTGCATAGAAACTTGTACGCATGCCAAAAATGTCACAAGATCGCGTAACACGTTGTGTTTTCCACACCACATTCTGTTGGAAACAGGAACTATTATTTGAAATAAATATTTATACTGTTTACCTTAAATACAAACAAAGATGCGTTATATAAAATCCCATGCACTTACCTGCATACATATACTAGTTTCCCTAAACTATAAAACACAAAAACACTGAGTAGTGTGACTTATACGTGCCCGTTTAAAATGTGTATTTACTCAAACTGTGAAACATTCTGTAGTAATTTATTATTCTTTTGATTGTCATTTTTTTATATCATTTAGTGATAACTCTTGTCTGTATAGTGCATCAGGAAGAGTAATGTATTCATGCCCGAAGAAGCATACCAAGCAACCAACCTATACGTGTCAACAATAACTGAATCTAATTAAGCAAGATTAGTCGTTTTAATTGTTAATCACATCATATATGAAGTGTCTGTAGTTTTATGAATTTATAAACGCAGGTATACAAGTCGAAAAGGTAATGTAGCATTCATAGATGCGCACCAACACATGCAAGGTTATATGGCGCCTAACAGGAATCAACGTACCAGGCTCATCCTCCATTCTTACCTGAAGAACTGCAGAGTTGCTGCAAATTCTTTAGTAGACACTCGGCCTAGAACCTTCTTACCTGCAGAACTGCGGAGTTGTTGCAAATTCTTTAGAAACTGAAGAAATACTTTCAAAAACGGCGCCCAACTACAGGTTTCCGATATGTTTGTCTCTTACATCACAATGCACCGGCTCATAATTTTGAAGTTGTAACCAATTTCCTGAAGTCGAAAAAAAGTTACAGTCATTCCACATCCCCCATACTTCCCAGACCTAGCATCTTGCGACTTTCTTCTATTTCCATAAATGAAAAACGTCCTTTCTGGTCGCAGATATTATTGAAGAAAGAAAGGCTCTTGGTTCGGCTATAAATCAGTGGCTCTGCAGGAGTGTACCAAAATGTGACGGTTTCCGGGAATGGATTCAAAGGTTGAAACTATGCATTTCTAATCGTGGGGAATATTTTGAGGGGTTGTCATAGACATTTCACCATTTCAATCAGTTTTAGCGAGATAATTTGCCGAAGTGCGCTTCTTTTCGAACATCCCTCGTATATTTGGCTTCACAATATGCATAAAACAAAAACAGTATAAGTATCGGGCCAAACTGTAAATGGGTAAATGCAAAACTGTTGGTTTGCCATAGATTGCTAAATATATACCATATAGTTCATACGATTAACCCTTTTATAATTATTTTTTATTGTTTTTAAATATGTAAGAAGTAAATAGGTCATTAACTACTTTAATAAGAGAGGATGGCTTTAATTGCGTGGTACTACTAATTCCATTTGGTCATTTCAATGAAAACAGCATACAATAACAAAAAAATAAAATGAAATGTATACAAAAAACATGTTAATTATTATAAAACAATACTTTTGTAAAATAACAAAAGGCAAGTTTTTACTTTACGCAACAAACATCACTCAACTTTAATATCTATTGTGGTGGTAGAATATGTTTTAACGTTAACATAATGACTTTTACATGTTTAGATGCATTTTGACACGCTTGGACAAATTGCTAAACTGAATGTAGTTTTTATTGCTCTGTTAAAGAAGGAGGAAACCGAAGATTTTATTATACATATAGTATATTATAACACGTAATATGTTAATACAAAACTGTATGAAAGAAGAAATTTTGAAATCGCCGAACACTATAAACATAAAAAACTCTGCAGTCTCGGTTTGATTGAGACTTTCAAGAACGGTATTGAAAAATGCTAGCTACCGTTCACAACTTCTGGGCACGCCCCGGGTTGAGCATAACTCAATATTTAAAATGTCAATAGTACGAACATTAGAGCCATCCCGAAGATGGTATGCATATGACGGTGAACTTGGAACCTTCAATGTGGTATTTTCATACCAGTCCATGACCGTAAACGAGAAAAAAATGGACAAAATAAACAAATGGAATTTAGTTGGGAGCTGAGGTTATGAAGCCTGCGTATCACAAGTAACAGCCAAACGGCTAAATTAAGAAGCGGAAAACATATCCTAAGGGTGATTAAACTATACTCGGAGTCTTTAAAGGCTGGAGTAGTGGAACCACCTATTCGAAATTAACAAGTATGAAAGAAGATATTAAAATAAGAGAACAAAGTATTTGCGAATGTACCACCGACATCTATGTATACATATTGGGTTCAGCGATCTCCAAATTTCGGAATGAATAACAGTTCTGATTGCAACTTAACTTGTTTCGCGCTTATTTTTGTTGTATGATGTTCTATGCTTTGCGATGCTGTGTACAGTTAGGGTTTATACCTAACACGTACCATAAATTTAGTTTTTAATATTAAGAATGCCAGTCAGTCAAATGTTAGATTTGTCTTAACCATTTCAATTAATAATATTATGTGAATTTTACCTACCTCCAATTTACCCAATTATGCCTCATGAAATAATATATCATACATATCACGTAGCTCTACTGTAGTTGCATGTTATATTCTCTGGTCTATTTAACATCTCGATGCAGTGTATTAAATTCTCCGGAAAAAACAACATTGTTTAGCTGTTAAAGAATGATTTATGTTATTGCCTGCTTGTCTCGTGATATAATGTCATGCATATATTATATACATATACATTAGAAGTATATAAAGGACAACTGTCGATCACGTAGACAATAGTTTATATATATACTGAAAGGAAAAAGAAACGCGACACGGGAATTTCCACGAAATTTATGATCCGTCTGAGGGATTCACATTCACAAAGCAGAATTATATTCAGAGAGACAATATTTGCGAACAACCAAGGACAGACAACATTCGGACGAACTACGGCAGGGCGCCTAGCTATGATGAGAAACACAGACACCCAACGTATGCATTCACTTCCTTTAAAGGATAGCTGCAACACACGCTGATAAACTGCATCCCTGCACCATAACACATTCGCCCGGAGGCACAGTTAACACGTACACGCATACACACATACATACAAGTATAGCTCATCTGAGTGATCTGAGTGGGGTCACATTTAAGGATTCGCACACACACACACACACACACACACACACACACACACACACTTCTCTTTTGTAAAAACAAACAATAACCCCCCCCTCCCCCAAAAAAACAAACAATCCCAACAAACACCAACAACAAAAATCAACAACAAACACCAACAACAAAAATCAACGGGGAAACTAGGAGCCAAATATGTGCCACTACAAGCACACAAGGGTAGGAGTACCGCCGTGGAACGGTCAGTGCCAATAGGAGTACCGCCGTGGAACGCTCAGTGCCAAAATGGCCGCTGAGCATTTAAACCAGATTCTAGGGTGCACTTAACCTCAATCTATGACCCTATTGTCTTCTCAAATAAACGGGACAGTGTAAATAAAGTAATCATCGCCAAAACAGGCAGCATTAATAGCAATACAAGTATAACACAAAGATGATCATATAAATATGCATATACAAACAAAAGCAAAGAAAGCCACATAGCAAATACTCATTGAATTGGCAGAAGCCAGAACAACAAAGACACGACAAGACAAGATTGATTGAAACATTGGATATTGTCAACCAGAGGAAAATAATGTCAACCGAGGCAAATTTGCCTCGGTTGACATTATTTTTTCCGAATTTATTATACCGAACAAAAAATGGCCAGTTCCAGGGTGTTCAAATCCGGTTCCGAAGTGTGTTAAGGAGTGTAAACGTCGTGAGGTATAATAACATAAATTGGCCTACCACTAAGCATGCTGCAGGTTATACAATTTATGATAGGATTATAATCTCG
This sequence comes from Cyrtodaria siliqua, assembly GCA_037043455.1. Taxonomy (NCBI): domain Eukaryota; kingdom Metazoa; phylum Mollusca; class Bivalvia; order Adapedonta; family Hiatellidae; genus Cyrtodaria; species Cyrtodaria siliqua. The sequence goes on along the minus strand of JAWPHD010013476.1, from coordinate 60,412 downwards.
TTTGATAAACCTATTAACAAGTTTAATAAAGATTGTATGAAAGAGATCATGACCAAGAATCATAAGTTTATAAATCACGTTACCATAGAAGTCAACTCGTTAAAAGAGTTTTTAATTTACCTCTAAATGTTAAAAGTAGATTAGGGTGACACAAAATAACGTTTTGCAAAGGTTTTTAGGGATCTATAAGATGACAAGAATCATGGAGTTGAAGACGTGGGGAGATCGAGGTCTTTGAGATGTGGTCATACACATTGTTGAACACGTCAACAAAACTTCAGGTTGGACGTTAAAGGGGCTACATTATCTTTCGGGACAGTACATAAGCCGGTTCCTGTCTAATATATTTTAATATTCTCTAGGTTCCCAGATGCCAATATAACTGCCATGATGCTATTACTATTACTGTTCTTGTAGTGCAAATATGATTGCAGTATACGTCTAATCAGCTGATGTCTGTGCATACATATATATCATTCCTTCCTGATGCTAGTATTTAATGACATTCACACTAGCGTTCGTTAGGTGCTGTGTGGCGATCCGACTACAATCCAGTAATTGTTTTACTTACTGGTCCTTTGACATTTGTTTTGTTTATTTGTATGACGTTTTACGTAATTTCCAACACATGTAAGGTTATATATTACGGTCGATTTTTTGTGGTGGAGGCAGACCACCCACTTTTCCTGGGTAAAACCAGTACTGTTCACCTCCCGTCATCCGTAAGAACCGACACTTCCGGTCCTTTAACATCATTGAGTCCAATCGTTTTGGCTTTTAAGTAGCCTGCTATTGTTTTCTCTTGTTTGTATTCAATGGGTCTCCTTTTCAGTATCTAGTAGTTTAAACATATTTTATTCACTAACAAACAAGCATTAATAGGCAATATAAGTAAAACACATAACCGATCATGTATATATAATATAAACAATACAGCATGGAAAGCCACAAAGCAAGTGCTTACTAACTTGGCAGAAGCCAGAGCAAGAAGAGAAGAAACCGTTAAAGGTCCGTAAGTTAATGTGTCATCCTTCATTAATGCCCCATCATCAACATTTACCTAAAGTGTCTTGTATTTCATAGAGTGTGGCGAGTACTCGTTATTGATAACCATCTGCAACAATACATGTATTATGTCCCTTTTGATGCAATTCAGAGCTAATTTTAATCTCATTTAAATCCTTTATTTTCTTGTGATCACGATTTTGACATTTTTGTAGAGTTTTAAATCTCTTATAACCTCCGTCATTACAAAATATTATTATATGTATGTATACATACTCAGCATACTCAGCATACTCAGCATTGTGTTATATTGCTTAGTTTGTGTTATATCTATATTGCTTGGTTTGTGTTATATCTATATTGCTTAGTTTGTGTTATATCTATATTGCTTAGTTTGTGTTATATCTACATTGCTTAGTTTGTGTTATATCTACATTGCTTAGTTTGTGTTATATCTACATTGCTTAGTTTGTGTTGTATCTATATTGCTTAGTTTGTGTTATATCTATATTGCTTAGTTTGTGTTATATCCATATTGCTTAGTTTGTGTTATATCTATATTGCTTAGTTTGTGATATATCTATATTGCTTAGTTTGTGTTATATCTATATTGCTGTGTTTGTGTTAAATCTATATTGCTTAGTTTGTGTTGTATCTATATTGCTTAGTTTGTGTTATATATATATTGCTTAGTTTGTATCTATATTGCTTAGTTTGTGTTATATATATATTGCTTAGTTTGTATCTATATTGCTTAGTTTGTGTTTGTGTTATATCTATATTGCTTAGTTTGTGTTATATCTATATTGCTTAGTTTGTGTTATATCTATATTGCTTAGTTTGTGTTAAATCTATATTGCTTAGTTTGTATCTATATTGCTTAGTTTGTGTTATATCTATATTGCTTAGTTTGTGTTAAATCTATAATGCTTAGTTTGTGTTGTATCTATATTGCTTAGTTTGTGTTATATCTATATTGCTTAGTTTGTGTTATATCTATATTGCTTAGTTTGTGATATATCTATATTGCTTAGTTTGTGTTGTATCTATATTGCTTAGTTTGTGTTATATCTATATTGCTTAGTTTGTGTTAAATCTATATTGCTTAGTTTGTGTTATATCTATATTGCTTAGTTTGTGTTATATCTATATTGCTTAGTTTGTGTTATATCTATATTGCTTAGTTTGTGATATATCTATATTGCTTAGTTTGTATCTATATTGCTTAGTTTGTGTTATATCTATATTGCTTAGTTTGTGTTATATCTATATTGCTTAGTTTGTGTTATATCTATATTGCTTAGTTTGTGTTATATCTATATTGCTTAGTTTGTGTTAAATCTATATTGCTTAGTTTGTGTTATATCTATATTGCTTAGTTTGTGTTATATCTATATTGCTTAGTTTGTATCTATATTGCTTAGTTTGTGTTATATCTATATTGCTTAGTTTGTGTTATATCTATATTGCTTAGCTTGTGATATATCTATATTGCTTAGTTTGTATCTATATTGCTTAGTTTGTGTTATATCTATATTGCTTAGTTTGTGTTATATCTATATTGCTTAGCTTGTGTTATATCCATATTGCTTAGTTTGTATCTATATTGCTTAGTTTGTGTTATATCTATATTGCTTAGTTTGTGTTATATCTATATTGCTTAGTTTGTGTTAAATCTATAATGCTTAGTTTGTGTTATATCTATATTGCTTAGTTTGTGATATATCTATATTGCTTAGTTTGTATCTATATTGCTTAGTTTGTGTTATATCTATATTGCTTAGTTTGTGTTATATCTATATTGCTTAGCTTGTGTTATATCCATATTGCTTAGTTTGTATCTATATTGCTTAGTTTGTGTTATATCTGTATTGCTTAGTTTGTATCTATATTGCTTAGTTTGTGTTATATCTATATTGCTTAGTTTATGTTTGTGTTATATCTATATTGCTTAGATTGTGTTAAATCTATATTGCTTAGTTTGTGTTTTATCTATATTGCTTAGTTTGTGTTATATCTATATTGCTTAGTTTGTGTTTTATCGATATTGCTTAGTTTGTGTTATATCTATATTGCTTAGTTTGTGTTATATCTATATTGCTTAGTTTGTGTTAAATCTATATTGCTTAGTTTGTGTTGTATCTATATTGCTTAGTTTGGGTTATATATATATTGCTTAGTTTGTGTTATATCTATATTGCTTAGTTTGTGTTATATCTATATTGCTTAGTTTGTGTTAAATCTATATTGCTTAGTTTGTGTTGTATCTATATTGCTTAGTTTGGGTTATATATATATTGCTTAGTTTGTGTTATATCTATATTGCTTAGTTTGTGTTATATCTATATTGCTTAGTTTGTGTTTGTGTTATATCTATATTGCTTAGTTTGTGTTATATCTATATTGCTTAGTTTGTGTTAAATCTATATTGCTTAGTTTGTGTTATATCTATATTGCTTAGTTTGTGTTATATCTATATTGCTTAGTTTGTGTTATATCTATATTGCTTAGTTTGTGTTATATCTATATTGCTTAGTTTGTGTTTTATCGATATTGCTTAGTTTGTGTTATATCTATATTGCTTAGTTTGTGTTATATCTATATTGCTTAGTTTGTGTTAAATCTATATTGCTTAGTTTGTGTTGTATCTATATTGCTTAGTTTGGGTTATATATATATTGCTTAGTTTGTGTTATATCTATATTGCTTAGTTTGTGTTATATCTATATTGCTTAGTTTGTGTTAAATCTATATTGCTTAGTTTGTGTTGTATCTATATTGCTTAGTTTGGGTTATATATATATTGCTTAGTTTGTGTTATATCTATATTGCTTAGTTTGTGTTATATCTATATTGCTTAGTTTGTGTTTGTGTTATATCTATATTGCTTAGTTTGTGTTATATCTATATTGCTTAGTTTGTGTTAAATCTATATTGCTTAGTTTGTGTTATATCTATATTGCTTAGTTTGTGTTATATCTATATTGCTTAGTTTGTGTTATATCTATATTGCTTAGTTTGTGTTAAATCTATATTGCTTAGTTTGTGTTATATCTATATTGCTTAGTTTGTGTTATATCTATATTGATTAGTTTGTGTTAAATCTATATTGCTTAGTTTGTGTTAAATCTATATTGCTTAGTTTGTGTTGTATCTATATTGCTTAGTTTGTGTTGTATCTATATTGCTTAGTTTGTGTTAAATCTATATTGCTTAGTTTGTGTTATATCTACATTGCTTAGTTTGTGTTATATCTATATTGCTTAGTTTGTGTTAAATCTATATTGCTTAGTTTGTGTTATATCTATATTGCTTAGTTTGTGTTAAATCTATATTGCTTAGTTTGTGTTAAATCTATATTGCTTAGTTTGTGTTGTATCTATATTGCTTAGTTTGTGTTGTATCTATATTGCTTAGTTTGTGTTATATCTATATTGCTTAGTTTGTGTTATATCTATATTGCTTAGTTTGTGTTATATCTATATTGCTTAGTTTGTGTTTGTGTTATATCTATATTGCTTAGTTTGTGTTATATCTATATTGCTTAGTTTGTGTTATATCTATATTGCTTAGTTTGTGTTAAATCTATATTGCTTAGTTTGTGTTATATCTATATTGCTTAGTTTGTGTTATATCTATATTGCTTAGTTTGTGTTAAATCTATATTGCTTAATTTGTGTTATATCTACATTGCTTAGTTTGTGTTATATCTATATTGCTTAGTTTGTGTTATATCTATATTGCTTAGTTTGTGTTTGTGTTATATCTATATTGCTTAGTTTGTGTTATATCTATATTGCTTAGTTTGTGTTAAATCTATATTGCTTAGTTTGTGTTATATCTATATTGCTTAGTTTGTATCTATATTGCTTAGTTTGTGTTAAATCTATATTGCTTAGTTTGTGTTGTATCTATATTGCTTAGTTTGTGTTATATCTATATTGCTTAGTTTGTGTTATATCCATATTGCTTAGTTTGTGTTATATCTATATTGCTTAGTTTGTGTTATATCTATATTGCTTAGTTTGTGTTAAATCTATATTGCTTAGTTTGTGTTATATCTATATTGCTTAGTTTGTGTTAAATCTATATTGCTTAGTTTGTGTTATATCTACATTGCTTAGTTTGTGTTATATCTATATTGCTTAGTTTGTGTTATATCTATATTGCTTAGTTTGTGTTATATCTATATTGCTTAGTTTGTGTTATATCTATATTGATTAGTTTGTGTTATATCTATATTGCTTAGTTTGTGTTAAATCTATATTGCTTAGTTTGTGTTATATCTATATTGCTTAGTTTGTGTTATATCTATATTGATTAGTTTGTGTTATATCTATATTGCTTAGTTTGTATCTATATTGCTTAGTTTGTGTTATATCTATATTGATTAGTTTGTGTTATATCTATATTGCTTAGTTTGTATCTATATTGATTAGTTTGTGTTATATCTATATTGCTTAGTTTGTGTTAAATCTATATTGCTTAGTTTGTGTTATATCTATATTGCTTAGTTTGTGTTAAATCTATATTGCTTATTTTGTGTTGTATCTATATTGCTTAGTTTGTGTTGTATCTATATTGCTTAGTTTGTGTTATATCTATATTGCTTAGTTTGTGTTATATCTATATTGCTTAGTTTGTGTTATATCTATATTGCTTAGTTTGTGTTTGTGTTATATCTATATTGCTTAGTTTGTGTTAAATCTATATTGCTTAGTTTGTGTTATATCTATATTGCTTAGTTTGTGTTATATCTATATTGCTTAGTTTGTGTTAAATCTATATTGCTTAGTTTGTGTTATATCTATATTGCTTAGTTTGTGTTAAATCTATATTGCTTAGTTTGTGTTATATCTACATTGCTTAGTTTGTGTTATATCTATATTGCTTAGTTTGTGTTATATCTATATTGCTTAGTTTGTGTTAAATCTATATTGCTTAGTTTGTGTTATATCTACATTGCTTAGTTTGTGTTATATCTATATTGCTTAGTTTGTGTTATATCTATATTGATTAGTTTGTGTTATATCTATATTGATTAGTTTGTGTTATATCTATATTGCTTAGTTTGTATCTATATTGATTAGTTTGTGTTATATCTATATTGCTTAGTTTGTGTTAAATCTATATTGCTTAGTTTGTGTTATATCTATATTGCTTAGTTTGTGTTAAATCTATATTGCTTAGTTTGTGTTGTATCTATATTGCTTAGTTTGTGTTGTATCTATATTGCTTAGTTTGTGTTATATCTATATTGCTTAGTTTGTGTTATATCTATATTGCTTAGTTTGTGTTATATCTATATTGCTTAGTTTGTGTTTGTGTTATATCTATATTGCTTAGTTTGTGTTAAATCTATATTGCTTAGTTTGTGTTATATCTATATTGCTTAGTTTGTGTTATATCTATATTGCTTAGTTTGTGTTAAATCTATATTGCTTAGTTTGTGTTATATCTATATTGCTTAGTTTGTGTTATATCTATATTGCTTAGTTTGTGTTAAATCTATATTGCTTAGTTTGTGTTATATCTACATTGCTTAGTTTGTGTTATATCTATATTGCTTAGTTTGTGTTATATCTATATTGCTTAGTTTGTGTTAAATCTACATTGCTTAGTTTGTGTTATATCTACATTGCTTAGTTTGTGTTATATCTATATTGCTTAGTTTGTGTTATATCTATATTGCTTAGTTTGTGTTATATCTATATTGCTTAGTTTGTGTTATATCTATATTGCTTAGTTTGTGTTAAATCTATATTGCTTAGTTTGTGTTGTATCTATATTGCTTAGTTTGTGTTATATCTATATTGCTTAGTTTGTGTTATATCTATATTGCTTAGTTTGTGTTATATCTATATTGCTTAGTTTGTGTTGTATCTATATTGCTTAGTTTGTGTTATATCTATATTGCTTAGTTTGTGTTGTATCTATATTGCTTAGTTTGTGTTATATCTATATTGCTTAGTTTGTGTTATATCTATATTGCTTAGTTTGTGTTAAATCTATATTGCTTAGTTTGTGTTATATCTATATTGCTTAGTTTGTGTTATATCTATATTGCTTAGTTTGTGTTATATCTATATTGATTAGTTTGTGTTATATCTATATTGCTTAGTTTGTGTTAAATCTATATTGCTTAGTTTGTGTTATATCTATATTGCTTAGTTTGTGTTAAATCTATATTGCTTAGTTTGTGTTGTATCTATATTGCTTAGTTTGTGTTGTATCTATATTGCTTAGTTTGTGTTATATCTATATTGCTTAGTTTGTGTTATATCTATATTGCTTAGTTTGTGTTATATCTATATTGCTTAGTTTGTGTTTGTGTTATATCTATATTGCTTAGTTTGTGTTAAATCTATATTGCTTAGTTTGTGTTATATCTATATTGCTTAGTTTGTGTTATATCTATATTGCTTAGTTTGTGTTATATCTATATTGCTTAGTTTGTGTTAAATCTATATTGCTTAGTTTGTGTTATATCTATATTGCTTAGTTTGTGTTATATCTATATTGCTTAGTTTGTGTTAAATCTATATTGCTTAGTTTGTGTTATATCTACATTGCTTAGTTTGTGTTATATCTATATTGCTTAGTTTGTGTTATATCTATATTGCTTAGTTTGTGTTTGTGTTATATCTATATTGCTTAGTTTGTGTTATATCTATATTGCTTAGTTTGTGTTAAATCTATATTGCTTAGTTTGTGTTATATCTATATTGCTTAGTTTGTATCTATATTGCTTAGTTTGTGTTAAATCTATATTGCTTAGTTTGTGTTGTATCTATATTGCTTAGTTTGTGTTATATCTATATTGCTTAGTTTGTGTTATATCCATATTGCTTAGTTTGTGTTATATCTACATTGCTTAGTTTGTGTTATATCTATATTGCTTAGTTTGTGTTATATCTATATTGCTTAGTTTGTGTTATATCTATATTGCTTAGTTTGTGTTATATCTATATTGCTTAGTTTGTGTTAAATCTATATTGCTTAGTTTGTGTTATATCTACATTGCTTAGTTTGTGTTATATCTATATTGCTTAGTTTGTGTTATATCTATATTGCTTAGTTTGTGTTAAATCTATATTGCTTAGTTTGTGTTATATCTATATTGCTTAGTTTGTGTTATATCTATATTGCTTAGTTTGTGTTATATCTATATTGCTTAGTTTGTATCTATATTGCTTAGTTTGTGTTAAATCTATATTGCTTAGTTTGTGTTGTATCTATATTGCTTAGTTTGTGTTATATCTATATTGCTTAGTTTGTGTTATATCCATATTGCTTAGTTTGTATCTATATTGCTTAGTTTGTGTTATATCTATATTGCTTAGTTTGTGTTATATCTATATTGCTTAGTTTGTGTTATATCCATTTTGTCTATTGAAGGAGGTTCATCAGGATTGGTATTAGTCTTAGAAATGTTCAAATATAATATTTATGTATTTAATTGATAAAAATAAAATAAATGAGCCGTAAGACATCGACAGAAATTACACTGAAGATAAAAAGTAAACCACCCGAAGAAGGTATTTCCTAACTACGGTGACGCGCCAGGGATATCTATTTTAAACTTGGCGGTAAAATAAATCGCAATGTTTTGTAAGCGAGCATCATTATGTAGATATCGCCGATTTGCTCCGTGTGACCGCTATTTTAACTTGGAGGTTTTTCAATGGATTTTAAAGACTTGTTCTAAATTATCATTTTTAATTATTGTGCTGTATTATGGGTAACAGTTAATGTTTCATCTATATCTATGAACTATTTCACGCTTTAAATTGGGATGGAAAAGGGGGAAGATTGAGGTTTGTTGTCTTTGTCACTGATCGTGTCAATCCCTATACGATGTCCAACATATTATACCTATACTTTTGTATATATACAGTGTAAGCAATGAACTGTTTGTCCGAAAGCTTTGAACGTTTACTTCTCTACTTTAAGAGAACATATTTAAACTGAGACTGAACTCTAGTGTATGCCATCAATCCATGTACACACGCTTATCCTAATAAATACAGTTGCTGACTACTGTGTGTGGTACATGGGATAATGTTTGAAAAATAGAGTATGCTTATAAACACATTTAGTTTACGATGGATTAGAAGAAGTAAGTTGATGGTCGTTCACACGTAGATTGTATTTATGGCATTATTATCATTATGTTTGATTAACGATTTACACCTACTCTCAGCTGTTTACAGCACCTGAAAATGAATAATAAATAGTTACTTAAAGACGATAACAATCTAATCATTAATTGCAAGCATGCGCAATACACATTTCGTTTAAAATGAGAGACACACATTTTCAAAAAGTTCAACCTGTCCGCTAAAATCGGAAACGATTTTTGCGGCGGGGAGTAAACTCCTCGCTGTTGCGCAATGTTAACAGAATGGTATCATGTATACCAAAATTTGAAGGCTGGTCAGATTTTTGAGCTAAAAATAGCTCTGAGAGCTAAAAATAGCAAATAGTGATATTGTTTTGTTTAAGGGTTTATACAGTCATGTGGCAACAGTGTATATGCATATGTTTAAGTTCTATAGTGAGCATAACCTCAACTTACATGACATTGCAAACAGGGTACTTGTCTAATTATTTATATTTAGCAGGCTAATGTCAACATTATAGGGCATATCACATTTGTATATTGCTTGTAGCAAATGTCAAACATGTCCAACCGAATGCAGAAATGTTCTTGCAACTAATTGAAATTTAATCGACTCTGCATGTGTTAAATGTATTATGCGACACCACGATTTGGCTATGACTCTAACCCATTAATCCCGAATATAGCCTAGCCAAATAAGCCCGATACTTTCCGAATGACTACCGAGTACGTTTTGCCACTGACTGTTCCAAGGCCGTTCTCCTGTTGTCAAAGAACAGGTTATTAGTCCAACAGGAAGAGTAGCATTCGGAGAATACAGTCACTCCAAGTATTACAAAGCAAATGTGATTAATCACAAACACATTCAGTAAAATAGCACATCACAAACATATAAGGGTTGACAACAGGGGTAGCCCCTTGCGACGGTCAGTGGCAAAAGTCGGGGAGTTTAAACCGGTTCAAGGGTGCCCCAAACCTCACTCAATCCTTTTATATGTGTGGTGTCGCATACTTTTGTATGCTATTGCGTCTATTGTGTGCGTGCTTTTGGTCGACTGCATACTGTGACTGCTACATTTCCTGTTCGACTATTACAACTGATCAATCAAACGCTGAACGTCAACATCAAATACATATTTCAAAATAGCGATGATTAAAATAAAGTGCAAATATAGTTAAAACATAAAGCACGTGAAAGGTTGCACGAGTGGTTGCGAACGTTTTGGTAGTACGAAACTCTTCTGTTTAAAACAATCAAAAAATCTGAATAACCGTTATCTTTGAACGAATGGCATATTTATTATATTAATAAATGGTATATTACCGTCTTCATTTGTTCAACAAACTAGAAATATATCAACGCCATTAAAGTAAGATTTAAACGAACGATATATCATGTAGTATACCTATATCTAACAATATATATATAGTATAGAATACATTGGCGAGCAACCAAGAACAGATAATCTTCAGTCGAACTACGACGGGAGAGACTAGCTACAACGAGACACACAAATCAAATACATGCATCCGCTTCCGAAAATGGAAGGTTTCAATAATGCTGAATGTGCATTCCATCTGCTCAGAGGCACATCATACATTACTATTGGGAGCTCAAAACCGCTTACGCTATACTTACAGAAAGTAACAATGGAAGGTGCCGATACGTAAATTGTACATTAAAGAGAGGTAATTAAAATTAACACCGACAACTCTCTCTCTCTCTCTTTCTTTTCCTCTCTCTCTCTCTCTCTCTCTCTCTCTTTATAGGTATATATATTTCTTTACACGGTTGCCTGTCCAGTATGTACAGTGTGTATTTCAATGTTGATGAGTGTGTGTGTGTGTGCGTGCGTGTTTTTGTGAGTTTACGTTATATTCAACATAGATCTTAAAACAGACGATATACAATGTTTCAATTTATCTGTAAAGACCTTTACACAAATACAGACACTAACTTCAAACGTTGATTTTTTCACTTTTCACGAACAGTGTCAACTTCTTGAAGATTTGCGTATCTCATTTAAATGACAGACGTTAACATTTATGTTAATACTGAGCTGTCTAGGCATGGATAATATTAAACGCTGTATTATAACTACTTGTACGGTTATCTTTAAGTGACTTTGTATCATTCCTATACAGCTACAGTAAATACTCGAAACTAACTTGAATCTTTGACCAAACAGTATAGTAATAATGTCACATGTGAACGACCATCCACCTTATTCTTCTAATTTATAATCCACTCCCACCATAAATTAAATGTATAAGCATGTATAAGCAAGTGCTATTTTCCTAATCATGTGTAAAGTGTAACAGTGTCTAAAACGATGTATTAACATTTCCCGCTCTTTTTTATTCTTTTGAAAACAAGTATGCAAGAGAAAGAAAATAAAGTACTAAATATATAAGAGAAAGAAAATAAAGTACTAAATAAAACGACCTTTGTTAAGACTTTGAATAAAACAACATAAAAACACAGGCTCCTTGAGATGTGTAAGTAATGAAAATACCTAATGCAATAATCGAAATGTATATACAAACTATGTTAAAAAAATCCGTTGAAAATAAAGATGTTATATTAAAACAAAAAGCATAATAATAAAAATAAAACATTTCCAAAGTCAATCGCATTGCTCATACACTCAAAACACAATATATACTCATCAAAAAAAGAAAGTACCCCCTGTTTGCTGGTATTCCCATAGGCCAGTGTTTGAGGGAGTAGGACAGCTTGAACAGCGCTTTAATTAAACAATGTTTGATTTTTTTTTAACACACTTCACAAAGTACTAAATATTCCTTTAAACAGTTAAAGTGAGGTAATTTGATGATTTTTGATAATCAAAAGCTGCTACCTACACAATCGGTGTTGTGTTTTTCTGTGATTCTTTTCGAAAGCAACGTATAGAGAATATTGTCTTGGACAAAATGAGGTAATGCTTGTAGATTTTATGCGTTTTTACCAAAAATGGTTTAAGAAAAAGGGGGATAACTCCCTTGTGTAATGAACTTTTCAAAAAATATTTTGTTTGGACTATTGATGGTGGTCGATCTAATTATTCTATACATCATTTATTATTTCCTGTTTTACTGTCTATATAATAAAGGAAAAAAATGGGTACTTTTTATTTTTGCTCAGTATATGTAAAGCTGCAGCTGTAATTGCCACACTTTATGAAATACCCGACACCCTAGGCAATACAACGGAGTTGATGATCTGTAGGCAAACCGATTAATGCGTTATTAAAGTTTTATTACTAAACTCACACTCAGTTTTCATCACAGAAGCGGTATATTAACTGAATAAACAAATCTAACATAAACGTTATAATTTCGAAAATATATTGATTCCCATTCTGATAAGAACATGTGTAAGCTATATATACAGGGAACATTAAATTTGTAATCATGAAAATACCGTTCATTACAGAAGTAGGCCTTATTTTACATGTGTCTCTTCGAGATTGGATGTTCTGATGTATATAATCACATTATATTAATTCAAACGATTAAAACTTGATAGGATATAGCTTGGGTTTGTTTACGGTGTGTTTACCAAACACGACCGTTCCCAAAATTCATGTCTATAATACGGAACCCAAGTCCAGTCATATTCCTCGATCGAGGTGCATGCATTACAGTAATGATCGAGGTGCATGCATTACCGTAATGATCGAGGTGCATGCATTACCGTAATGATACAGGAACAAGCACCACTGGTCCAGCTCCAGCATGGTTAGTCCCGTCACGTGACGTCGAGTTATCGTTCGTGCCTTCCTCACCACTACAGTCAGTCAGTCAGTTGTACAGTCAGTCGGAGATGTCAACTGTAACAACGTTCTAATGCTGAACTACAGCCTGGTATATTCTGCTGGAACACATCTCACTCTCATGTGTATTGTATTACTATGTAATATATTTAAATGTAGAAGAAATCGTCCGTTGTCCTTATGTCCTAATTTATGCAGAAAACTAAATAAAAATGCCGGCATTACACTAATAAATCATTCTTTATCAGTTGCATGATTTCATTTTACAAATAAATTGTCTCCGGCGGGTTTAATGCTCTTCATCAATGTTTTATTGTCACGAAATTATGGCCATCTTAAATCTCGCGCTATTAAGTAGACCAGCGAATGACACTTGCTCCATACACGAGGGTACTTCGGTTAATCACGTGATATGGTATGCAAATGAGTCGTAATTCGATCATTTGACGAGATATTATAATGTAAATTGGAGGTAGGTAAATTTCACATCGTATTATTAATTATGTTGTTTAAGACAACAAATGTATTTTACAGAATGACATTCTTCATAACAACTAAATGCGTACAGGTTATTGATTTATACCTGTTTTTCTAACGTTTTACGCAAGGAAAATAACAGTATCAAATGGAAAGCAAAGGATAAACGCGATTTGCAAATAGTTGAATATCATACGTATATAAAACTGCATAAAACAATATTTGTTCCATCTGCGTTTTACAGAAAACAAAAACTAATATTTTTAATAAGATTAGTTGTCGTTAACAGTTATATTTTCTGAATGGTATCGTAACGATTCTCCACCACCATAACTGTTGTGGTTGTACTTAATGATTACTTTTTTAAATTACAAAATCTTGTTTTTAAATGAGTATCATATATTTTGTTTTTATTTGTTTTATATAGTTTGCTCAAGTTCTTTTTATTTAATTATTGATCGCTCAGTGTCATAACTGGGCAATAGTATATACTATTTCAATTCCATTTAAATGCTACATTTCCTGTTCGACTTATATATCTACTTTTATCTTACACTTAATTCGAATTTGGTTTTACACTAATAATTAGGTTACTTGATATGCTTACTCGCGTATGTAGACATTACTATTCATGAACATTATATAGACGATAATTAAAATCAAGCTTTTGCACGCATGGCGTTATAAACGTCCATGATACATTATACGGACGAGAATTGCAAAATTATCATTCAAGACAATATACAAATATCACTAAGTATTGTGTCTGTAATTACTATTGGGAGCTCAAAACCGCTTACTATTCAGGCGCGTAGCTAGACCATTTTTCATCATACGCAACGTTCATTGTAACATTGTAACACTAACACATTATTCCAATTGCTTTAAAATGCATTATTATTTATGTTCTTGTCAAAACGTAAAGGCAGCTACGCGCCTGCTATTATACGGCTTTAAAGTTATATATTCATAGGTTTTAATATATACTCCTCAAAATAATGTTAAGAACATGTTTAGATTTGGGTATTTTTTTAAAGTGCTGTAATTGAACAATGTACTGTTTTTTTAAATTTTTTATGTGTAGTTGTATTCTTTTACAATTGTTACGTTACGCACATGTATTAACTTTTTAGATGAATATGAATCCATAATATTAAAGATTGCGTAATTATTGCTGTTCTATTTTGTGATCCTTAACTTATTTTGAGGAGTATAAATTAATCTAATGCTGCACTGGAGAAGTACTTAATTTTAAATTATAGTTCTTGTCTTTACACCATAGGCAATAGGGTCAGATGGTTAGTACAGTTCAGACATCAATATAATATATATGATTTAAAGAAATTGAAATTTTAAGCTAGTCCCTCAAAATTGGTGGCACCATACCTAATTATAGTAACCTATGTTACCATGCTAAAGTAGAATAGTTTACCAGTTTTACAAATCTACATTTTTTTCTTCACAATGTTCTATAGGGGGAAGGGGAAAATAGGAAATTTGAGTTATATCATACCTGTCAATCCTGTTTCTATGCCGATTTATTTCTTGAAAAATTGTTGCAGTCTTGCAAATCTACATTTTTACACAAACACATCATTTTAAAACCGAAAAAAATAAATGAAAGAAAACACGAAAGCTTTAAAAGATAAACGTGAACCCCAAGAGCTCAACATTTAAGTAAAACACCACAGAGAACTTATGTATTTATTAAAACATACCCGCGACCCCAGGAAGGCAATTTAACAAACATGTATTGGTGAACCGTATTTTATATGAAATTTGGTCCTTTAAACTACATTTCGCATCTATAAGTGGGTGTTCAGTTTCAGATTTTTCAACAGGTTAATGGTATAGCTGTTTTCATCTCAAGATTGAAATCCCCTATTACAATTCCATACCTGACGAAAATAATATATACTCGGTAAAAAAAGTTTTGGACCAGGGTATATAAAGTCATATACAAATAAAACTAGTGAATAGAATTTAACTATCTTTTTATAGTAACCAAGGTCTACTCTACCTGGTTAATTTGGTACCAGAAACATTAAATTCCAAACATGATTAACCGGGTAATAATATTTTTATTGGTTACTCGAATGTCTGTAACTGTTACTTTTATGGATTTTGCAACATTTTTTACAGATCCTTTGTGTGTTCGCGATATTTTTTAAAATCAAATCTAATTTAATGTTTTTGGTACCAAATTAACCGAGTAAGATAGACCTTGGTTCCTAAAAAAATATACTTAAATCCTGTCCACTAGTTTTATTTTTATATGACTTTATATACACTGGTCCAAAACTTTTTTTACCGAGTATATAATAGGAAAATTAGTAAATAAACCTACTGTCTACAGATTACACGAAATATAGATGTTGTTGATTTTTCTTATTTAATCATCAGTAAAGTTAGAAACCTAACACTCTGATATTAAATAACGCGACGATATTAATACTATGAAACGCGACCTGATAAATACGGTGCTCGACTCCAATAACGTTATAACGCCCATCTCATCAACTGTTCTGACTATTTGTCAACTGGATTGTTGATTATCCCCAACTCGGATATCTCCACCCAAACCGGTTATCATGCATGTTTTCTACGAGCTGACCATGGGTACAGAATAAATTACAAACGGAAGGACCCTTACACAATTCTTTAGAAAGATAAACAATAACCTGACTATACATGCGACATGCATACCCTGTATTTACAACCCCCAGCTGTTTTGTCTTACATCTTAAGTAAAGCGGCGTTAGAATATCCGTGCATCCCGTAAAATCGTGCAAACGGCGAAAACATTTCAAAAGAACAATAGATAAAAGCATGTCATAAACAAGTGTCAATCGGTACGACAAGTGGACTGTACAGACAAAACGCTCTACACACTATCATTTTGTGACAATACCATTATTATTTTCTCTTGCCATTAGAATGCTGTTTGGAAAACCCCACGTGATATGCAGCCTTGTGGCATTTGTTGCCTGCATACATGTGTCCTTGCAAACGCCCGAAGATGACAATTCGGCTGAGTACCTGCAAGGTCCGGGTGGATACAATATCCGCAGCGCGGAACTTTACTATAAATACTCATTGGCAGCATGGGCATACAACACAAACATCACAGACTACAATCAGCAACAACAGGTAAGCACTTACGGTCCATTACTTTACCTTACCACATTAACTTGAGCAGTCTTCGATGCATTTATAAAGACATAAATCGTATATCAGTATTTGAATATATACAATGTATATAAATCTAGCTACATAAACCCTAACTTCGGGGTATATTTTGATAAGATAACATATTTTATGGTTTAAATAACTGTGTAATTATGGATGTATAAACACAGTCATTCTTAAACACTAACCTATTATTCTGTTAGAAAAGTACTAAAACAACAGCGTGTTAAACAAAACACTTAACAAGCCATTCCCGCGCATTTAAAAAAAAATCACAAAAGAACCTATGGAAAAACACATACAGTCAAACCTGCCCTATGGGATCACTATTATTAAGAGACCAAAAGTTCATTTTCCAATTGTATTGTTTAAATTAAAATGTATATGTACTAAGAGACCACATATGTTAAGAGACCAGTTTTGATCTTTCCTGTAATGGTCTCTTAGTACAGGTTTGACTGTACATTAATAATAGTTTCAATCTTTTTGCATTCAAGTTTGCTTCTGTACTTCTTGTATTGCACGATTTAATGATACAAAACGATGCAATATAGCTCATCTTGTTTCCACGTACAGACGGAAATGAGCCTTCTAGCGTCAGCATTTGCCAAGAACGAATCGATCGCTGCAGCACGATTCGACCAATCAGCGATGAACAACGACAGTCTCAAACGTCAGTTAAACATGATACTAGATGTTGGCATATCGGGATACAATGACACAGAAACGCTGAGGAAGGTATAAGGTGTTATATTATATACTAGTAAAAAGTATTTTTACATACAACTTAGTAGCGGTTTTCAATATATGTTTCTCTCCGAGACTATCAAGAAATGTTCATATGATGTTTAAAGGGGTTGATGCACTGTTTTCAAACACAGTTTATTTTAAATGGCTCTGAAAAACTTGGAAAAAGCTGAAAGAATTATCGAAATGCCATGAAAAATAGAAAATTTGAACGATGACGTCATCGCGCCGTTTTATCATATATGGCATATTGATAAAATGTCTTTTAAAGCAAAGAAAATCACTGTAAATGAAAAATAATACTAAAATGTATACATTTTACATCTGTATATTTATTTTTAATCAATTTGCAGTGGTTTTCTTTGCTTTAAAATACATTTTGTCAATATACCATATATGGTAAAACGGCGCGATGACGTCATCGTTCAAAGATGGCCGCCTCCATTTATTTTCTTTGCAAATTTTCAATAGGTCATATCTCCTTTATTTTTCATGGCATTTTGATATTTCTTTCAGCTTTTTTCAAGTTTTTCAGAGCCCTTTAAAATAAATTGTGTTTGGAAATAGTGCATCAACCCCTTTAAGAGTTAAATTTATTAATTGATAATACTACAAAATGGGTGGCCATTCATCTTTAAAGCCACACACATTTGACTTATGGATCGCAAAGGACCAGTAAGCAATAACACTAATGAAAAGGGGATCCATTGGAAGCAACAAACTCAAACAAGAAAGGAAAGTAGCAGACTCGGTTTTATGAGAGGTTCATGAGAAGAAATTATATTTTAAAAGCACAGAATGTAGTCACGAGCTGAACATACTAAATTTAGTTCATTTGTGAGTGTTTGTTATTATTTTAAAAAGTTGATTTGAACCGGGATTGTGAAGTTTGTACATCCATACATGTGTTACCTTTATTGCGTTATTCATACAATAAATATAGTTTTATCAGTTGAGTATGCAGCAAAACCAATAGTTGCTTTCAAAGTTAACAGAACAGTTCACGATGTCATAAACAAGAGTTATCAAGTGTTAGCATATTACATAAAAACATATATTTCAAAATGTAATTTATTGAGTGTATGGCAAGGGAACTGATATTTATTGCCAGGATGGTGTTATTCGTATATTTTAAACAGTTTGAATTATCCAATTCCAAATCTAGTTTTATAAATCTTGTTTACATGTGTACGAGATGTTAGTTTAACGTCAACGTTACATAAATGTTATCTTTCCAATGTTATCTTCCCATACAAGAAGCCATAGCATATTAAACAATATTATTTTGATATGGTAGTATGTTTCCTGCAGAATATCTGTTTGACACCAGGAGTGTAGGGTTTTGTATAGAAGAGAAAGATCATATTATCATATATAGTACATGCAGTTAATTTAATACACATATAAAAGTAGCCATTCGTGGTCAACCAAATACACGCATAAAAAACAAACCACAAATACACGCATACAGAACAAACCACAAATACACACATACAAAACAAACGACAAATACACGCACACAAAACAAACGACAAATACACGAACACAAAACAAACCAAAAATACACGCATACAAAACAAACGACAAATACACGCACACAAAACAAACGACAAATACACGCATACAAAACAAACGACAAATACACGCATACAAAACAGTCCACAATTACAAGCATAAACGACATTACACGTATACAAAACAAACGACAAATACACGCATACAAAACAAACGACAATTACACAAATACAAAACAAACGACAATTACACGCATACAAAACAAACCACAAATACACGCATACAAAACAAACGACAAATACACGCATACAAAAGAAACCACAAATACGCGCATACAAAACAAACGACAAATACGCGCACACAAAACAAACCACCAATACGCGCACACAAAACAAACGACAAATAAATGCATACACAACAAACCACAATTACACGCATACAAAACAAATGACAATTATATGCATACAAAACAAACGACAAATACACACATACAAAACAAACGACAAATACACGCACACAAAACAAACCACAAATACACGCATACAAAACAAACGACAATTACACACATACAAAACAAACGACAAATACAGGCATACAAAACAATCCACAACTAAACGCATACAAAACAAACGACAAATAAACGCGTACAAAACAAACCACAAATACACGCAAACAAAGCAAATGACAATTACACGCATACAAAACAAACGACAAATACACGCATACAAAAGAAGCGCATACAAAACAAACTACAAATACGCGCATACAAAACAAACAACAAATACGCGCATACAAAACAAACCACAAATACGCGCATACAAAACAAACGACAATTACGCGCATACAAAACAAACGACCATTACGCACATACAAAACAATCCACAACTAAACGCATGCAAAACAAACCACAAATACACGCATGCAAAACAAACCACAAATACACGCAAACAAAACAAACGACAACTACATGCATACAAAAAAACGACAACTAAACGCATACAAAACAAACCACAAATACACGCACACAAAACAAACGACAAATACCCGCACACAAAACAAACAACAAATACACGCATACAAAACAAACCACAAATACACGCATACAATATAAACGACAATTACACGCATACAAAACAAACTACAAATACACGTATACAAAACAAACGACAAATACACGCATACAAAACAAACGACAAATACACGCACACAAAACAAACGACACATACATGCATAGAAAACAAACCACAAATACCAGCATACGCAACAAACGACAAATACACGCATACAAAACAAACGACAAACACACGCATACAAAACAAACGACAAATACACGCATACAAAAAAACGACAATTACACATATACAAAACAAACGACAATTAGACGCATACAAAACAAACCACAACTAAACGCAAACAAAACAATCCACAACAAAACGCACACAAAACAAACGACAATTACATGCATACAAAACAAACCACAAGTACATGCATACAAAATAAACGACAAATATGCGCATACAAAACAAACGACAAATACACGCATACAAAACAAACGACAAATACAAGCATACAAAACAAACCACAAATACACGCATACAAAACAAACGACAATTACACGCATACAAAACAAACGACAGTTACACGCATATAAAACAATCCACAACTAAACGCATACAAAAGAAACCACAAATATGCGCACACAAAACAAACCACAAATACGCGCACACAAAACAAACCACAAATACGCGCACACAAAACAAACCACCAATACGCGCACACAAAACAAACCACAAATACGCGCATACAAAACAAACCACAAATACGCGCATACAAAACAAACGACAAATACGCGCATACAAAACAAACGACAAATACACGCATACAAAACATACGACAATTACACGCATACAAAACAAACGACAGTTACACGCATACAAAACAATCCACAACTAAACCCATACAAAACAAACCACAAATACACGCATACAAAACAAACCACAAATACACGCAAACAAAACAAACGACAATTACACGCATAAAAAACAAACTACAAATACACGCATAAAAAACAGACCACAAATACACGCACACAAAACAAAGAACAAATACACGCACACAAAACAAACGACAAATACACGCATACAAAACAAACCACAAATACACGCATACAATATAAACGACAATTACACGCATACAAAACAAACTACAAATACACGCATACAAAACAAACGACATATACACGCACACAAAACAAACGACACATACATGCATACACAACAAACCACAAATACCCGCATACACAACAAACGACAAATACACGCATACAAAACAAACGACAAACACACGCATACAAAACAAACGACAAATACACGCATACAAAAAAATGACAATTACACGCATACAAAACAAACGACACTTACACGCATACAAAACAAACCACAGCTAAACGCAAACAAAACAAACCACAACAAAACGCACACAAAACAAACGACAAATACACGCATACAAAACAAACCACAAGTACACGTATACAAAATAAACGACAATTACTCGCGTACAAAACAAACGACAAATACACGCATACAAAACAAACGGCAATTACACGCATACAAATCAAACGACAAATACACGCACACAAAACAAACGACAAATACATGCATACAAAACAAACCATAAATGCACGCATACAAAACAAACCGCAAATACACGCATACAAAGAAAATGACAAATACACGAATACAAAACAAACAACAAATACACGCATACAAAACAAACGACAATTACACGCATACAAAACAAACGACAAATATACGCATACAAATCAAACGACAAATATACGGATACAAAACAAATCACAAATACACTCATACAAAACAAACGACAATTAAACGCATACAAAACAAACCACAAATGCACGCATACAAATCAAACCACAAATACACGCTCACAAAACAAACGACAACTAAACGCATGCAAAACAAACCACAAATACACGCATGCAAAACAAACCACAAATACACGCAAACAAAACAAACGACAACTACATGCATACAAAACAAACGACAACTAAACGCATACAAAACAAACCACCAATGCACGCATACAAAACAAATCACAAATACACGCACACAAAACAAACGACAAATAACCGCACACAAAACAAACGACAAATACACGCATACAAAACAAACCACAAATACACGCATACAATATCAACGACAATTACTCGCATACAAAACAAACTACAAATACACGCTTACAAAACAAACGACAAATACACGCACACAAAACAAACGACACATACATGCATACACAACAAACCACAATTACCCGCATACACAACAAACGACAAATACAAGCATACAAAACAAACGAAAAACACACGCATACACAACAAACGACAAATACACGCATACAAAAAAACGACAATTACACTTATACAAAACAAACGACAATTCTACGCATACAAAACAAACCACAAATACACGCATACAAAACAAACGACAATTACACGCATACAAAACAAACGACAGTTACCCGCATATAAAACAATCCACAACTAAACACATACAAAAGAAACCACAAATACGAGCACACAAAACAAACCACATATACGCGCACACAAAACAAACCACCAATACGCGCACACAAAACAAACGACAAATACGCGCATACAAAACAAACGACAAATACGCGCATACAAAACAAACGACAAATACGCGCATACAAAACAAACGACAAATACACGCATACAAAACAAACGACAAATACACGCATACAAAACAAACGACAGTTACACGCATACAAAACAATCCACAACTAAACGCATAACAAACAAACCACAAATACACGCATACAAAACAAACCACAAATACACGCAAACAAAACGAACGACAATTACACGCATACAAAACAAACTACAAATACACGCGTACAAAACAGACCACACATACACGCACACAAAACAAACGACAAATACACGCACACAAAACAAACGACAAATACACGCATACAAAACAAACCACAAATACACGCATACAAAACAAACGACAAATACACGCACACAAAACAAACGACAAATACACGCATACAAAACAATCCACAAATACACGCATACAAAACAAACGACAAATACACGCACACAAAACAAACGACACATACATGCATACACAACAAACCACAAATACCCGCATACAAAACAAACGACAAACACACGCATACAAAACAAACGACAAATACACGCATACAAAAAAACGACAATTACACGCATACAAAACAATCGACACTTACACGCATACAAAACAAACCACAGCTCAACGCAAACAAAACAAACCACAACAAAACGCACACAAAACAAACGACAAATACACGCATACAAAACAAATCACAAGTACACGCATACAAAATAAACTACAAATACACGCATACAAAACAAACGGCAATTACACGCATACAAATCAAACGACAAATACACGCACACAAAACAACGACAAATACATGCATACAAAACAAACCACAAATGCACGCATACTAAACAAACTACAAATACACGCATATAAAGAAAACGACAAATACACGCATATAAAACAAACTACAAATACACGCATACAAAACAAACGACAATTACACGCATACAAAACAAACCACAACTATATGCATACAAATCAAACGACAAATATACGGATACAGAACAAACCACAAATACACGCATACAAAACAAACGACAATTAAACGCATACATAACAAACCACAAATGCACGCATACAAAACAAACGACATTTACACGCACACAAAACAAACCACAAATACACGCATACAAAACAAACGACAATTAAACGCATACAAATCAAACCAAAAATGCACGCATACAAAACAAACGACAAATACACGCATACAAAACAAACGAAAATTACACGCATACAAAACAAACGACAATTACACGCATACAAAATAAACCACAAATACACGCATACAAATCAAACCACAAATAAACCCACACAAAACAAACCACAAATACACGCATACAAAACAAACGACAATTACATGCATACAAAACAAACCACAAATACAGACATATAAAATACCCACAAATACACGCATACAAAACAAACGACAAATACACGCACACAAAACAAACCACAAATACACGCATACAAAATAAACGACAATTACATGCTTACAAAACAAACCACAAATACAGGCATATAAAAAACCCACAAATACACGCATACAAAACAAACGACAATTACACGCACACAAAACAAGGCACAAATCACGGACAAGCAAAGTATGCGACACCACAAATAAATAGTGTTGACAATAAGGTCTTGGGTAAGTCAGTGGCAAAAATGCCACTGGCTATTAAAACCAGATACTAGGGTGCACCAGACCCCAATCTTGCCCTTCTTCCATCCCGATAAAAGGGGACAGTGTAAATAAACGAAACCCCTTCAGGCTATTTGCTTTCAAACTATGCAGCGTTAATATCCAATATAACTAGAACATAAATCAATACTGAACAGGTGATCCTTCGGAAGCAACAAACACAAACAAGAGAGAAAAGTAGCGGACTCGGTTTTATTGAGTCTGTTCATGAGAGTAATTATAAGTTGCAAAACCTCTCACGCCTCCTACCACCGGCTTACGCGATATTCTACTTTAAAGCAACACAGAATGGGCTTCATGATCCTAAAGGACCAGTAAAAATAACTGTACTGATTTGTAGTCGGGGTGACTTTTACGGCCGCCACACAACATTAAACAAACGCTTGTGTGACTGTCAATAGAAAGATGATAATTATATATTAATGTAAAGCAAAAAGGAATAAAAAGCCACAAAGCAAGTACTCAATGACTTGGTATAGGTCGAGAAAAAACATAAAGACAAGCATCATACGTTACCGTCCTTTACGGATTTTGATAGATGTCATCATAGGGTCCACAATCTGTCCGGTCATCGCACAATCAATGAAGAAAGCATAGTGGCAAACTGTAAATGGTTGAACCATTCTGGCATATATCTGGTATATGTTTTATCCATTTTCTACGCAGTTTCAATAGAATTTCACAAATAGACACGTTTTGCCTAAATGCTTTATCTTTAGATTTCAGAACTCGAAGCTGAGATGACAGGAATTTACAGTTCTGCAAAATGGTGTCCAACGGCAAACGATTGTAAAGCTTTAGAACCAGGTTTGGTTGTATATTTTGATATATTCTGTTCATGGACAGGAGTACTTAACTAATACTGATCATACATACCGGTCAATAAATATCGAAGATGTGATGAAAGAGTCACCACATTTTAATAGTCACGTGACGTTACGCGTACAACCCTTGAATGGTCACGTGGTGATATTATTAAGGCACTGCAACTGGAGAATTTCAATAACTAAAAAATACTAAACATGTTCAGTGAGATAATGTTATTAACAAGACTTATACATGAGGCCACTGATGTAGGAATGTTATTAACAAGACTTATACATGAGGCCACTGATGTAGGAATGTTATTAACAAGACTTATACATGAGGCCACTGATGTAGGAATGTTATTAACAAGACTTATACATGAGGCCACTGATGTAGGAATGTTATTAACAAGACTTATACATGAGGCCACTGATGTAGGAATGTTATTAACAAGACTTATACATGAGGCCACTGATGTAGGAATGTTATGCAACGTTTTACAATTACGCTTGCTAATTTGCTTCTAGCTGGTCTTATATAACGTGTTTTTCATCGTACAGATCTAACAGACTTAATAACAACAAGCCGTAACTATGACGAGTTGACAGCTGCCTGGAAGGGTTGGCGGGATGTGAGCGGAGCCAAGATGAAGAGTCAGTATGTGGAATTTGTCAACCTCATGAACAAAGCCATCAAGGCGGGAGGTTAGTATTTTTATTGAGCGACCTTATGAAAAGACAACAAGCTGTCTACTACAAATGTATGCTTTTTCAAGTTGTGTTAAACTATAGCTGTCAAGACCCAATGTATGGTATGTCAAGAGTGAGATACGGTTCCAGAACGTGCAATCATGGAGTCCCACTAGGTTGTCCGGTTATCACACAAGAGAAAAGTGAAGCGTAGTGACAGACTGTAGAGGGGTCAATCACCAATAATGAAGTGCTTGTAATACTAAAGGGTCGTATCCTTTTCTGACGAATTTCCTGATTATTTTGCAAAGCGGTCAGGAAAGCCTTCATACCACTTACATTTCCGAAGTTTATAGAGCACATCTGCATACAATAAAAGTTGTGATATTCCTAGACGCAGAAAAGTTTTTAGTTTATATTCATTTTCTTTGGTATGCATAGTATAGCCTTATGCTTTAGTTTGCTAGCAGTATATATTATTTTGGGTGATATCAGATGTAACGAGGTACATTTAATTCCTTTATTAGATTGATACTGAAGTACCTTCATTTCGCACAGCGTATCCTCGGTTTTGACAATCGCTGCGTTCAATTCATTGAAAATGCCATTCGTAATAAATAAAAGTTAAATCATATAACCGTACGTTTATTCATACTTATATAACATGGATATATATTTTACTGTAGGAAAGTACGAAGACATGGGGGCATACTATCGCTCGTGGTATGAACAACCAACCTTTGAAGAAGACGTCAAGAGTTTGTTTGACGAGTTAAGTCCCTTGTATGATCAACTGCATGCTTATGTAAGAAGAAAGCTGAAAGCCGTTTATGGGAATGACAAATTCCCAGCATCTGGACATATTCCTGCTCATTTATTTGGTAAATTTGAATTATATTTATTCTTTTGAGAAAAGACTAATTTTTGATGGAAAACAAATGCATCTGTGTGTTGCATTGTTATATGGAAATGCTGCGTCTTAAGCAGATATCAGTAAGAGGAAAGCTGAAAGATTTCTATGTTAAAGACACATGCCTGGCAAACAAACATTTGCCTGCTCATATATTTGGTAAATAGCTTCACTTTATTGATTCTATTGAGAAAAGTAAACTCCTTCTGCATTACAACGTTTTAACGAGTTAAATTAGCCGTAGGTGATTTAAAATCGTTCATGTACATGTGTTTCTTAAAGATGATCGAAAGTACTGAACATAAATGTACAGTATAATCTAGTATACGGACAGTTAGTTTACTTGATTAAGGTGAATGAAAGTAAACGTCGATGATATTATAATATACTGTCTAGGTTGTTTCATATCTGTACTTTTAATATAAAAACTTCCAGCTTTATAGGACAACATAATACTATACTAATACTATATTTGTTTTATAGAAATTAATACTAGAATACACCAACAACACTATATATAACTATGAACTTAAGTTTGACTTATTTTAGGGAACATGTGGGCTCAGTCATGGGGAAATATATACGATCTTTTGGAACCGTATCCGGGTAAAGGTCGCGACAGTCTGACGGTAGAAATGGTCAAAAACGTAAGATCATTGTTCTTTTTCCAATGTTATTATTTATGAATCTTATTTAAATATACATTGTACGTCTGACCTTCTGCTTGACCAATTTCTTACTTTCGAAGTAATCGTACACAGGCGCTTTTTAACTTGGTCCACAGAAACCTTGGTCCACAGAAACGGATGATATATATTGTAGAGATATTTCGATACGACCGTATGATTCTGGAAAACAAATTGACGGCGTTGACACATTTCTTATTTGTGCTGGTTATTTCTTTAAAATATATCTAAAAAGCGTTGATGCATGTGTTGCTATGTTATCAGATATAAAAAAGAACGATGTAGATGTTTGTATTACAAATATACATATAGAAACATGCATTTACTGTCTTTCAGAACTATAATATCACACATATGTATAGAGTTGCGGAGGAATTTTTCACTTCCATTGGAATGAAGCCCATGCCCGAGTCTTTCTGGCAGATGTCGATGTTAGAGAAGCCTGCTGATCGCGATGTTGTATGTCACGCTTCCGCTTGGGATTTCAGCAACGGCACGGACTTTAGGTAAAGTCTATAAACAACAAACACAATATTGATGACATATCATTACGTGTTCCCACCTTAATTCCATTAAGCAATGTAAAAGCTTATATTAACAGGATTTTATAACGAATATTTCGAAAATAAAACACGTTTAAAACACGTTTTACTGCAAAATTGCGCTAACCCGTTTAAAATTACCTATACTATGTTTTAATCTTATAATATGGAAACTTTTTAAGCCGAAATTAAGGTTTTATTTCACACCCCAGCAAACCCCGTTTTCGTTTCGTGGAGAAGGAGTTGCATGTGGTTTGAAAGTTTATACTCGGACCACGTAGTGGTTTCACAATCATGTTAACTAGACAAAAATACATCGGAGAAGGGTTGGGTAATACCTAATATAATCGGCAGATAACAAAGAGAAATATAAAAAAATCGGACAGGAAAAGTAGCATTCAAGGAGGACAGTCAACCACAAAACACAGAAACAAACACGCAAACAGAAAAAAAAGAAAATCAAAAGCAATAATAAATGCAAACGACATCACAAACACAAAAGAGTTTTGTATAATAGATCTCATTAACGCATCTTTAGCTCTAAAAACTCAAGTTTCCATAGTTTCTTACACGTCTGCAAGTATGCATTTTTTATAAAGGAAGTAAACATAAACACTCACAAAAACATTTTGCATATTCATTCATTACCTCCAATTAAAATGTCAAGAAATGAATCCGCTACTGTTAATCATTTCAGGATTAAACAATGCACAACGGTCACTGAGGATCAGATGATTACAGTTCACCACGAAATGGGACATATTCAGTACTACCTGGAATACGTCAACCAACCAATTCTGTTTAAGTCCGGGGCTAACCCAGGTAACTCACTGAGTACTAAACAGCCATTTATGTATAGGGGAGGGGCGAAACCAGGACAATAATTCAATTAACATTCGAATGAATACACCAACCAGCCATTTCATTTTAGGTCTGGGCTAAGCCAGGTAAGACATTCAGTAATACTTTGAGAAAACAAACCAGCCGTTTCTGTATAGGAGGAGGGTCTAACACAGGTAACTATTTTAATGCTACATTGAATACACCAACCAGCCCGTTCTGTTAAGGGGAGGGGTTAACCGAGTTAAATAATTCAGTACTGCCTAACATGCACCAACCAGTCATTTCTGTATATTGGAGGGGTGATCCCAGGTAACAGATGCATGTTTGACCCTTTCTCTGTTTCTGATTATTTCAAAGATGAATGGAAAATGACATGTTTATTTATTTTTATATAATACTAACAGGATTTCATGAAGGTGTTGCAGATATTGTCAGTCTGTCTTTCCAAACTCCGGAACATCTGAAAGAAATTGGACTTCTGGAAAACCTCCCGGATGGAGAGGGTACGTATATGGTTAACCTACTAGTAGTTCCAATGTTTTTTTCTATTGTTATACTTATTATGGTGTTGTTTCTGTGGTGTTTGTTTTTTAATTCGAGGTTCGGTTCCATAAAACTGCTTATTGGGTTTTGCATTAAAAATTAAAATATTTCGGCCACCGATAATGTTGTATCTTGAACATGCTTTAAGTTTTAAATCCTTATTTCGTTAAACTTCTGTGGCGTCTGCCTGAGTTTTTGTCGAGTTAAAATATTTGTTAAATATCTGCCGGGTTTAACTAATCAATATGACGTTTTAATGATTTATTAACATTTGTCGCGTTCAACTGATTAATATTTCGAGATTTTATTATTCATAAACGTCTGTTGCGTTCAACTGATAACAGACTTATATGTCACATTGTAATGATGTACAACGTCTGTCGCGTTCACCTGATAACTGACTTATATGTCACATTGGAATGATGTACAACGCCTGTCGCGTTCAACTGATAACTGCCTTATATGTCACATTGTAATGCTGTACAACACCTGTCGCGTTCAGGCGCGTAGCTGCCTATACGAGAGTACGCGGCTGAATCCACATGATTCTGACAAAAGCACCTCAGAACGCCCAGAATACACCAGATTGCACCATTGTTTTCAAAAATTTCCGGGGGGCATGCCCCCGGACCTCCCTAGCACAATTATGAATCCACATGAATAGAGGATTAGCTACGCCCCTGGCGTTCAACTGATAACTCACTTATATGTCACTTTGTAATGATGTACAACGTCTGTCGCGTTCAACTGATAACTGACTTATATGTCACAATGCCGCTTATACTTTGACTTTGTTCCCCGAGCAACTTCTTATGGGGTGTATGTGTCTCAACTTATTCGTTTTTCTAGAGCTTGTACTCGAGTTGAGGACTTTAATATTCGTAATCTTTGTATAACTAAAAAGTTACTCAATCAGGGTTACCGTTACCATAAACTTCGTAAAACCTTTGCAAAATTTTATTATCCTTACCGTGATCTTCTTTCTAAATATAAAAGTAATTTAAGGACTCTTCTGCGACAAGGACTATCACAACCTGACTTCTATGGTGATGTGATTTATAAACTTCGTAAGATTCTTGGCCATGATCACGTTCATACTGTCTTTGTTAAACTTGTTAAAAAGTTTATCAAAAGAGGTTATGAACCTATCATTTTGCAACGTACTGCATGCTTGGTGGTTGACCCTTTTATATGCTTTCCTCTTTAATTGTACGATGACCGGACAGGCTGTGGACCCTATGATGAAGCCTACCTAAAGCCCATTGAGACGGTGGCGTTTGATGTTTGTCTATGATCTTTCTTGTCGTGCCCTTAATGGTTTATTCTCTTACTGCTCTGGCTTCTGCCAAGTCATTGAGTACCTTCATTGTGGCTTTCTAGGCTATTGTTTTTTTGTATTATATTTACACGAGCATATTTGTGTTTTACTTATATTGCCTATTGATGCTGCCTTGTTGGTTAGAGATTAGATCATGGCGGGGATTTCTTTATTTACACTGTCTTGTTTTAATGGGATGACAGTAGGGTAAGTGTGAGGTTTGGTGCACCCTAGAACTGGTTTAAACCCCCAGTGGCCTACTGTGTCACTGACCGTTCCAAGGCGGTAGCCCTATTGTCAACCCTTTTGTGTTTGTGATGTCGTTTGCATTTATTATTGCTTTTGCCTTCTTGTTTGTCTGTTTGCGTGTTTGTTTCTGTGTTTTGTGGTTGACTGTCCTCCTTGAATGCTACTTTCCCTGTCCGATCTTTTTATATTTCTTTTTACTAAAGCAGCATGTCAAGATCATATACTTGTAACTAGTGAGTGAATCTATATCAAAATTGTTCTCGTCATAATATCTTTATATATTTTAAAACGTTCACAAACCAGTTTAGGAACACGAGATACATGCATAGTCATGTTTTAGTTATACACTCTAGTTGTTTATATTTTGAATTAATTGTATAAATAATATCAAGAAGCGTGTAAACAATGTTTTAAAACATCACAATTTGCGAATGTATTCGATCTAAAGTGTAATAATGCATTTAGTATATCCCTTGTTATACTGAAAAACGAACGTAAATACTGATTATATTTCAGAGGGAGATATCAACTTTTTATTCCAAATGGCTTTGGACAAGGTAGCATTTCTACCTTTTGGCTATTTAATCGATCAATGGCGCTGGAGCGTGTACAGAGGAGTGACAACTCCTGATAGATACAACTCTGACTGGTGGGATCTTAGGTTTGATACACATCTATTTGGATTATTTTGCAACATTTATATGCATTTATATCCTTTGTAAAAAAGAACTAAACTGAATGCTGATAAACATTTACGCTGTCTTGAAATAAGATAAATGGTCCTATAGAAACCATAGCACCCAAACGCAATAGCATCTAAGCTCCGCACTGTACCACAACCTTAATTAAATGAGCAAAATAAATATTCAATCAACAGAACAATACTCAATATAAACAAACTGATGAAGACAGGATATCGTAATGGAGCAGTCAGTAGACACCAAGCCCTCTGGCTGGCTTAAATCGATTTTATATACACCACCTCGCTATTTTCCTGTTTTCTGTGCCCAAATTGACAACTATCCATAGAGTTTGGTCTATTGCGTTACTTTTCTCCAGTCTAGTCAATTACCGGTAACTTAAACAGCTATTTGTTAAGTTTATTTTTTAATTTGAACATAATTTCCGAATATTGTTTTATTTGAATTAGTTCTGACAACAGTTAAGCCTGTCGCTTTTACTACTGCTTCTACTACTACTACTGCTACTATTATTATTCTAAAATTATTATTATTATTATAATTATAGATGCAAATACCAGGGGATTTCTTCGCCAGTTCCACGATCCGAGAATGATTTCGACCCAGGTGCTAAATATCATATCCCTGGCAACACCCCATATATCAGGTGAGAATCCGCTGTGGAATAGTACCCAAGACATTAATTCATTTGTCATGATAAAACATTTATTATCGACATGGAATCGCTGCTAAAAAATCCTCTTATATTTATACTTTAACGGGCAATTTATCAATTCTAAACAATTGTTTCGTGTTACAAGTATGTCTAAATATAGAAAAAAAAGCACACATGGTCCACATAGTAAAGTGTCATTTCGGTATTAGATACCTTTTTAGGATAACACACGTTCATAGGATATGGCACAAATACAATAAACTAGACCAAGCTGTACAGCTCTGTATATGCGCCGCCCCTAAAGTATTAAAGTAAATGTTTATACTTTGAAAGCCCTTAACCTATTTGTTTAAGTTAGTTTTTATACGTTGAAAGCAGATTAAGCCTATGTTTTTGTTGTGTTTAGGGTACATGCATGTTTGCTCCTATTGCATATGCATATGCATATAACATGGAAAATTAAAATTGATGTTGGACTAAAAAACGCCTTAATAGTTTTACATGATACCCCCAGTGAATATGTTTACCCGTTTATTTATATGTTGCTATCCTTGAAAATAATTACTAGCTTCATACATTTTGTCAACTGTCAACTGTCCACAGTTGTTGTTCCAATCAAGAAAAATGTGAACACTGGACCGTTAAAAATACAGCATATAATGTTATTGACTTTTCTATCTTCTTTGTACGATTATAGTTAGAACATGGTTTATATAACGAGAAAAAGTATACTATAGAAACCACAGCACAAACACACATTGGTGCAGTTGGTCCGCACTGCACCACGTACTTAATCAAAAGAGCAAGGTAATATTGGTGAAGACGAACACAAGTAGGCAATACGGCCTACTGGTCATATGTGTACAGAACTAGCTATTTTCCTATCTTAAGCGTTCAAATTGACAAGACAGTTTAAAAAGAAGTACAACCCACCAAAAAGATAGAGGGATCAACAAGTAAACATGAAGTGAGGAAGTTATATATAGTTTGTGATAAAAACAATTGCTGAAGAATTTTACTTGTAATAACTTGATTTCGACCATCGTTACAAACTCTAGAAAACGAATATGTTGTGCGATATAAACGCCATATTATGCAGCACGATGTAAAACGTCAGTTAACAACGTCATTGAAGTTAAAGTCTTCTCTCTTATCATAGATCATAGATTTTGGTATCCAAGTAATCGTTTGAAATCGATTGACGAATATCGATGAATGCTGCTATAGTCATGATAGTATCCGAACTGTTGACTGTATTCAACGTAAGCGTGGATAACCTTTAGTGACCATATGAGCAAAGTACGGATTATCGAGATTCTAATCAATATACTGACATGTATTATTAAACGTACTGTATATTATGTAAGTGACATTTGCATCTCCCCCACCCTCTCTCTCTCTCTCTCTCTCTCTCTCTCTCTCTCTCTCTTTCTTCCTTCTTCGTTGTATGGTTTTAAATCACACATTTATTTTTAACTTACATTTTTCCAGATACTTTGTAAGCTTCGTTGCACAGTTTCAATGGCACAAAGCTTTATGTGATTTGATCGGTAAATCAACACCACTCCACCGTTGTGACATCTACAGGAACACGACGGCGGGAGCAAGACTACAGTAAGCATTAGTATAGTACATAGTATAGCATGGTGACT
This sequence comes from Cyrtodaria siliqua, assembly GCA_037043455.1. Taxonomy (NCBI): domain Eukaryota; kingdom Metazoa; phylum Mollusca; class Bivalvia; order Adapedonta; family Hiatellidae; genus Cyrtodaria; species Cyrtodaria siliqua. Next base: position 26,601 of record JAWPHD010013476.1, on the reverse strand, counting down.
ATCATGCTTTCAAAAACCCACATTATGCCATGTTACATGTTTGTTATTAAGGTGACTCTATAAATGTACTATTTTAGCGTTATATTATAATTGATTCTCAGAAAAAAATCATTCAAAGAAACTCTTGTTTTTTGTATTTCTATCAGTAAATTCCATTGACCTTCTTTCTAAGGTTATACATATATTTAAGTATACCATTTGAAATTCACAGAGAAATGTTGCAAATGGGTTCATCTCAGCCTTGGGGCGAAGCTATGAGGACGATTACTAGTGGTACTGCTGGGGAGACAGACAAGCTCAGTGCTGGGGCCCTGCTGGAATATTTCAAACCATTACAGGTACGTCCTGAAACATTGAACTATTGTCGCCTGATGCCTACTTAGGTAATATGTTTAGTACGTGTGTTGCTGTGCTCCAGCCTAATATATTATTTACCAAAAACTCATATTTAGCATACACCGTACTTTGACACTTAGATGTAAGTCGGAAAATGTCCTAAGTATATTATACTTTGTATCATTAATAAATTAAAATTTCACGGTGGTTCATTTTAATACTATTATAGTACCAATTATTAACATTTACATATTGTCATTTCCGATAATGTAATACGATCATAATATAGGTATACGTTTTTTAGGTCTTCTAGCCAAGTCAGCTTATACGATGGCGCGTTGTCTAATTCAATTTTATTTCTACTAAATTTGACTTGACGGATAGTTTCATGCTATGACTATGATAAAAATTGACGAATGCATTATGGATGCATTGGGCTTGAGTTTTCGAAATTAAGGGAATTAGAACTTTATTGCGCGATAACTATACTTAACGGTTTCTGATTTGTATAACGTTTGTTTTGCAGGTTTATTTTTACGTCACGGAGTTATTAACACAGATAATATTACTATAAGTGACATCCAGGTTGTTCAAAAGATAACGTTAGTAAATAGCTTTTAATTATTAAGTTTGATTTAAGGGTTTAAATTGGATCATAGATTAGTAAAGCTACGCTATTGCCATTGGTTATGTCAAAAAAGTGGTAATTTAGCAAGTTAACAATATAATTTTAACATGATAATTTTCATCTAGTTTTTAAATCGCAGATTTTTTCTAAAATAATCTAATGTGAGTTCGACACTAATCAACATAGACTGATTGGTTACAGAGTTATTGCCCTTGATAATAGTGAAGCCGATGATAAGGTTGTGAATCTTTAATGATGATTTTAATTTTGACATTGTTAATTATCCCCACTTGGATGGGGATGTTCCCCGAGCAACTTCTTATGGGGTGTATGTGTCTCAACTTATTCGTTTTTCTAGAGCTTGTACTCGAGTTGAGGACTTTAATATTCGTAATCTTTGTATAACTAAAAAGTTACTCAATCAGGATTACCGTTACCATAAACTTCGTAGAACCTTTGCAAAATTTTATTATCGCAACCCTTATCTTCTTTCCAAATATAAAAGTAATTTAAGGACTCTTCTGCGACAAGGACTATCACAACCTGACTTCTATGGTGATGTGATTTATAAACTTCGTAAGATTCTTGGTCATGATCACTTTCATACTATCTTTGTTTAACTTGTTAAAAAGTTTATCAAAAGAGGTTATGACCCTATCATTTTGCAACGTACTGCATGCTTGGTGGTGGACCCATTTACAGTTTGCCACTATGCTTTCCTCTTTAATTGTACGATGAACGGACAGGCTGTGGACCCTATGATGACGCCTGCCTAAAGCCCATTGGGACGGTGGCTTTTGATGTTTGTCTATGATCTTTCTTGTCGTGCCCTTAATGGTTTATTCCCTTACTGCTCTGGCTTCTGCCAAGTCATTGAGTACCTTCATTGTGGCTTTCTAGGCTATTGTTTTTTTGTATTATATTTACACGAGCATATTTGTGTTTTACTTATATTGCCTATTGATGCTGCCTTGTTGGTTAGAGATTAGATCATGGCGGGGATTTCTTTATTTACACTGTCCTGTTTTAATGGGATGACAGTAGGGTAAGTGTGAGGTTTGGTGCGTCATAGAACCGGTTTAAACCCCCAGTGGTCTACTTTGCAACTGACCGTTCCAAGGCGGTAACCCTATTGTCAACCATTTTGTGTTTGTAATGTCGTTTGCATTTATTATTGCTTTTGCCTTCTTGTTTGTCTGTTTGCGTGTTTGTTTCTGTGTTTTGTGGTTGACTGTCCTCCTTGAATGCTACTTTCCCTGTCCGATCTTTTTATATTTCTTTTTTTTGTGTTTATATATCGAAATATGGTGTGTATCGCATACAATGATGGATCATGTAGTCAGAGTCGTGCATGAACAAAGAGTATACAATGTTCGTGTACGGTCCATAACTCCTTAAGATAATGGGATGCCACTTAATGCGTATATGTATCATCAATATACGGTGTGTTGCACAGGAAATATGTGGTCGCATTTTTAAGACTAATTGATAACACCCATACACCACTTTCTCTTCATGTTGTATTTTAGAAGACCAATTGTTCTCATGCCTTCCTTGGCCTCCTGTATAGCAATTAACAATAACAGGTTTTCTTTTTAAATAAAAGGAATGGTTGGTCAAAGAAAATGCGGCGAATGGTGAAAAGGCAGGCTGGGATAAGAAGAATTGTCCAATAATAACTAGTTCCGGAACACTGTCGGCTGTGACATCTGTAGTGTCAGTGGTTGCTTGTATGCTGATGATGGTGTTGATATACTAGACAATGAATTTAGATGACCGATTACATGTGCATTGTTTTAATTGTAACCTGACAAATCAGATTTTTTAAATAGTTTAGGTTGATATCTTATATTTGTTGAATTATGTGTTTTCTGCAATGATATCCATTTAAAGCTTGTGTCAAAATTATGAGAATATGCCATGTCAGATGCAAGCTTAAACGTTTGAGATAAAATGTTAGGTGATTTTTTATAGTTCGAATATTATATGAAACTTATTTGAAATTTAATGAATAGTTGTATAGTAAAATGAAAAACTCTAGGCAATCCTAGCTTTCCTTTATATACCATTTATTAAAGAATACGTATATGAGTGCTAAAAATGTTCAAACAATTATCTCAAATGCCAATATGTGTTCAACTTAGTATATAACCGGAAAACACTAATTCGTGCGAGTTGAAATCAACAAGGAATATTTGTATCAAGGATTTTATTTTTTACAAAACAATTTACTGAATTAAGTCATTAAACAGGCCCGTAACCAGCCCTGAAATTCAACCAAGGCAAATCACTTATTTTGGGGTCTGGTGGCATTCAACTCCCTCTCTAACTCATATTTTGTTTTGATTTCCTGGCTTGTGTTGTATTTTTCATATACAGTTAAGCGTCACCTATTTTGAGAACGATTGATAATATATCGATATTGAAGTTGTTTTAGTGTAAAATTAGTATATTCCTAAATTCATTCGAGGCAACTGCCTCGATCTGCCTCAGCACAGTTACGGTCCTGTTATACACTAGTAAATATTGTTCTATATATTAATCATCTGGAAATTCATTGCATATAATATATACTGAAGGAAAAAAACAACGCAACTCGGACATTTCCGCTATATATTATATGTATAATATGCTGCTATTAATCTTATGGTACATTAATACTTTAGACCTTAACTTGCGAAAATAAGACTAAAACAACACATAATACACCAAACGTTATCCCTTCAAAGTTTCATTATTGATTGATTGCGCGTTTGGCTCAAGCAAGTGACTCTTTACAGTACTGAAATGGCTAAAATTTTCAAAGCGAAATTTCGTGTTACAAAGTGTACTGTGATTACCAAGACTACAACATCACAGTTTCGTCCTTTCTCTAACTAGCTGCAACACTTTTTTTAACAAAACATAATCTTTGGATTTCTCTGGACTATTACGTGGAATTAAGTGTGTAGTATATACATTATATCATGTATATAGCGGAAATTCCCGAGTTGCGTTTCGTTTTTCCTTTTGTATGTTTTTTCGCCATTGTTCATCAGAAACACGTTAATGGGGATGTATAATATGTATAATATGTAGTATATGGTAAAGTAATGCTAGACGCAAAGCGTTTCTCTGAAATGCATATATATATATATGCTAAATAAATGCCGTTTATTGGACCTTTTGGGAAACACAAAATGATATTAATCAGTTGAATTTAAAAGTTATCACGATAAAACAAATTTTCTAAAACTGAAAATTATGCAATGCGTCTGTTTTATATTAAATTGCTGCAGCGCTTCAAACAATTTATGTATCTTGTTTATCTTGATACGAACAGTGAATATGGTGTGTTGTTTTTCGACAGATACTGACAAATAATGAATAAATGAGTTTCAATTCGTCATTTCTTGCTTATAAATATATTTTGCCAAATTTATATGTTTTCACTCAAAAGCTAAGAACCTACATCGTGCTTTATCGAGATTCTGTTTAACTACTTTTGCAACTACTTTTATTACTTTGTAAAGAAATATAAAAAGATCGGACAGGGAAAGCAGCATTGAAGGAGGACAGTCAACCACAAAACACAGAAACAAACACGCAAACAGACAAACAAGAAGATAAAAGCAATAATAAATGCAAACGACATCACAAACACAAAAGGGTTGACAATAGGGCTACCGCCTTGGAACGGTCAGTGACAAAGTAGGCCACTGGGGGTTTAAACCGGTTCTAGGGTGCACCAAACCTCACACTTACCCTACTGTCATCCCATTAAAACAGGACAGTGTAAATAAAGAAATCCCCGCCATGATCTAATGTAAGCTGGTGGTGTTCGAAACCATGACCGGAACAAATTCAGATGATAGATCAATACATTTATATTTCCGCAATTAATTCCCTTATTCATCCTTCATTTTCCACAATATACATATTATCTGTAGTTATGTCAATATTATAAGCTTTATCTAAGCATTCATATCGAGTAACCCTTTCCCCCACGTCTATTTACAATGCCTTATAATTGGTACTTGTACTACGGCAGTTTTCTAATTCCGTATCATATATTTTTGTCTAGGACAAACTAACTAACTCACAGAACTAACCTGATTCACTGTATAATATTTGAAATATCCGCCGATATATGTGTATCACTCCTCTAACATTTTCCCGTGGACCTGGGTCACGATCACACGCCTGCGTAGTGCAAAGTGGTCGTGATTGTCTCTAATATTGTGAGAATTATCTTAAATTTAATGTAGGTCCTATGAGAGTTGATTACTGTTAGTTTGTACAATTATTTGCATAGTTCAACTTATTTATTTAAGTTTATTTTCCACAGTGGAAATAAAGGGAAAATCATTTCCCCCTTTTTTGTATTATCCTTGGCTTTGATATGCAAAGCATGGTTTGTATCTTATGCATGCATTTTATTTTTATTTTATGCATTGTGTTGTAAATCTGTCTATCTATCTATTTTCCATCGATTGTAACGAACGCTCTCTGAATTTATTTTAATTATTCTCGATGTCTTCCTGTGAAGAACCAGTACTAAGCAAATACAGTTTAAGTGTTTTGCTCACGGACAGAACACATCATGTCGGGGATCGAACCCACGACTTTTAGATCATGGATCTAACGCTCTACGACTAGAACCACAATGCTCTCCGTAATGTGTTATCTGTATCCGTTTTGGTCTCGCACTTAAATGATATTCAATCCGTGTATAATACTAAATGTGTTTGATGAAGGTTATGCGATATAGCCGAAATATCCATGTAGGTACTCATTTGCTCCGAGTAATGGAAATGTCAAATAATTTATTTAAAGATGTATGTACAACTGAACTCCTTATATAACCAAAATGATATGTATATAAATTGAAACTAAATAATTTGTTTTCTTGCTCTGGATTCCAGAGCAAGAAAACAAATTATTTAGTTTCAATTTAGAGCAAGAAAACAAATTATTTAGTTTCAATTTATATACATATCATTTTGGTTATATAAGGAGTTCAGTTGTAATGGTGGAGGAAGACCTTATATAACATAGCAGAAATCATATACCTGAGTAGAACCTCTGTAGTTTAAAAAGTAACTGACAAACTTCCTCACATGTACTCGTAGTGTCTATACTTGGATTCGAAACCACGGCCGTAGCGTTACGAGGTGAGACAACATCCTAGATCACTCACAAAGGCCCCTATCATGGTATGTGTACACATTTTCATCAACTGTGTTACAGCTGCGTCACTTAAAATGCATTTGTTTCTTGATAAAAGTTACTTTTTCTTATATTTCGTTTCGAAAGGAGAATTTGATAAAGAATGTGTTTTTATTTAAAGATGTATGTCTGATTGTATGTGTAAGGTGGAATGGCGGGTACTTGTGTATGTATGTACACGTGTGTGAGTGTTCATTATATTCTTGTGTACTAAAAGAAAAAAAAACGCAACTCGGGTATTTCCGCTATATATAGTATGTATAATGTTCTGTTGTTAATCTAATGGTACATTAGACCTTTCCTTTTGGAAAAAATCCCACTAAAACAACAAATAACCCACCAACTGTTATCGCTTCAAAGTTTCATTATTGATAGAATACGCGTTTGGCTCAAGCATCTTTACATTAAATAAGTGCAAATTAATCTAAAGAAAACAAAAAGTATAGTCTTTAGAAACGGAGGCTATCTTAGAGGCGAAAACTGGATTTATAATGGACGCAAAATAGAAACATTTTATAAGTATATGTGTCTATTCATCACCCCAAAACTAATATGGACTAAAGAAAAATATATGCTTACAATTCGATATAGTCTACATTGTCTATATTGTCTACTGAAATGGCTCTATTTTGTTCAAAAGGAAGTACAAATGAATGTCGTGTTATAATGTGTACCATGATTAAAAAGACTACACCAGCAATACAACAGCATAGTTTGTTATTTCTGGAACTAGCTGCAACCCTTTTCTATTACAAAACTTCTTGGCATTTCCATGGAATAAAATTAAGTGTGCAAATTCCCGATTTGCGTTTCTTGTTTCCTTTAGTATATATTGCGCAAACAAGTCGATTATATCACTGACAACTTACGGTGTCCTGTTAGGGCCATCTTACCATCGCATCTTATCATCGATGGTAAGATGCGATGGTAAGATGCGATGGTCGTTGATAAGATGAGATGGTCGATGGTAAGATGCGATGGTAAGATGCGATGGTCGTTGATAAGATGCGATGGTCGATGGTAAGATGAGATGGTCGATGGTAAGATGCGATGGTAAGATGCGATTGTAAAATGCGATGGTCGATGGTAAGATGCGATGGTCGATGGTAAGATGCGATGGTAAGATGAACCATCGAGCATCACATCTTACCATCGCGTCTTATCATCGACCATCGCATTTTACCATCGCATCTTACCATCGCATCTTACCATCGACCATCTCATCTTACCATCGACCATCGCATCTTATCAATGACCATCGCATCTTACCATCGCATCTTACCATCGACCGTCGCATCTTACCATCGCATCTTACCATCGACCATCACATCTTATCATCGCATCTTACCATCGACCATCGACTTATAACACACGTGTACCACTGTTGGTATCGAACTTGACCAAGACTTCCTTTCCCGAATATTGCAAACAAGTTTGTGGGCGAGTGAGGAGTGTACATTGGAGGAATACGTGAAACATAATTATATAAAGGAAAGCAAGCGAACACATTTCACAATCAACTTTTTAAATGACACTGATTATAACTATGCATAAAACATGCATTGCCTCACGTTTTAAGATCAAGCATTCTTATATTTTACTTGTTGTCTGAGGGCCTAAAGAAACATTAAGAGCATGGTTGGAGCAGAGGCGGTCTGGAATTTATCTAGTCAATCCAATTCCAGGGTATAGATCCAGATTTTAACAAGGATGTCCGCAATTCGAGGTTGGTGAGTATTGTTTCGAGGATTTATATATGCGCGCGCCCTGTCAACCTTTCTCTCCTCACTAGAACCTACTCAAACCCAGACACAGAAGGGGGACAATGCCAAGTTTGTTGTACTTCGGAATTCGGAATTCGGAATTCCGAAGATTGAAGTCTAATAGATTGCACGCGTCTATAGGTGAGCTATAATTCTGAAATAAGGCCAAACAAAAAACTATGTGTGTTTAGGCCGGGCTCTATATTTCAATTTTCATCCCAGGTTTAGGGTAACATGCCAGAAAATAGGGTAGGGTACGGATTTATTTTCATATATATTTTATATATATATATATATATATATATATATAGGAACATAGCATTTTATACCCAGAACAGCCTTGATTTGATATATTTTTCTGGTAAATTGGAAAAAATTGCTAGGTTTCACCAGAAAAAAATAGGTAGGGTCGGGTTACCCAAAACACACATAACATTTTTCAAGGTCTAAGTTGAACGCTCATATAAAATTAATTAGAATTGAACAAAGCAGGTTTTGTTCACCCACTCCCACACCCAACCACACACACCCAATATGGTTAAAAAGTTTTCATTACACTGTCTTAACATATTTATCACTTTAATATTCAATAAAATTGTCTCACTGACAAACCTGAGATTATATTGAGAGAGAGAGAGAGAGAGAGAGTGAGAGAGGGAGCGAGAGAGAAGTTGTAGTGGGGGCGGGCGGGGTTGGGGGAGAGAGATAGAGAAGGGATGGTGTCGATAAAACGAATGTACATTACGACTGATGTGATGGTCAATGGTAAGATGCGACGGTCGATGGTAAGATGCGATGGTAAGATGAGACAGATAGAGAAGGGATGGTGTCGATAAAACGAATGTACATTACGATTGATGTGATGGTCAATGGTAAGATGCGATGGTCGATGGTCCATCGCATCTTACCATCGACCATCGCATCTTACCATCGAGCATCGCATTTTACCATCGCATCTTATTATCGACCATCGCATCTTACCATCGACTATCAGAACATACCATCGGCCATCGCATCTTACCATTACCATATGCGATGGTAAGATGGCCCTAACAAGACACCGTACTGACTATACAAACTTCAAAGAAATGTCAGTTTCTTTGATAAATATGAACTTTTTAAATTATTTTGTACTACGGTTACGCCAATCTTAACATACGGATCAGAACTGTGTGAGGGATTGATGTGAATACTCCCCAAACTAAATTTATTGTAGATTATTTAAAATTGTACACAATTTCACGCTTTTGCACGTGGCGAATGCGGCAGATTTCCTCTTTTTATTACTTATTATTGTAAATGTATAACATATTGGCTACATCTTATCCGAATGAACAATACAAGGTATCATAAACAGTGTTATATTATGCTCAGAAATCTTGATGAGGTTGGAAGAGTAACCCGGCATTACGTGGTAAATTAAATTACGTATTCAAATATCCTTTTGGTTTTGTGTGGATTTCAGAACATATAGGTGATGAGCAATTATTTATTTCTTTATTTTAAGCAGCGTTTAATAGATACCTTGCAAAATTGGCGTGGCGACATAACCAATCAAGCAAAGCTATTCGTTCTCAACATTTTAAAAGATATTTGGATGTTGAAATGTATCTAACATTAAACATACCATTGACATTTAAAATTGCACTGTTTAAATTTAGATGTTCAGCATATTCTCGTTTTGTTAGTTTAAACATTTTTAATTTACATCGATTGCGAAACAAGTTATTGCAACTTAGATTAATCACTCTCGATGGCTTCCTGGGTAGAACCAGTGGAATAATTATCTTGCTCAAGGATAAATAACGAGGCCGCGGCGAGGATCGAACTCACGACCTACCGTTCTCGAGTTCGGCGCACTACCACTGGACCACGCACGCCACACTGGACCACGCAATGCACTATCTTTTAGTTGAAACAGGCAGACAAAATAATATCCCATATGAACATAGAATATGTGTGATATGTAACGCTCACGAAATAGAAGAGGAAATGCATGTTGTTATGAAATGTTCGTATTATAAGAACATACGCAAGCAATACCTTTCCGAAGTCATTGGCGGTAACTTTAATAGTAGTGTTCTACTATGCAATGAGTACAACAGATCCTTATGAGTTAACGCAACGTTCGAAATATGTGCATGCAAGCGAACACTTTTCTTCCGAGTTTCACAACATTGGTACATGAATATGATTTCTCTGGAATAGAACGTAGAATTAACTGTGCAATTTCCAAAGTTGCCTAAATTTAAATACATGTATGTGTAAATAGCTTAAGTTTATTAATTTTAATATTTTATATTTCTAATGCACATGCTTGCAATTAACAAAAACAAATTAGCTAAAACAAACAGGGTGCAGTTAATTCGACTAATGAACTTATTTTGTTCGAATGACTTCCTCGTGCAAATTGCCGTAAAATCAGATATAGAAGTAGAACAGGAAATGTAGCATTCAAGGACCACAGTCAACCAAAAACACACAGATAAACAAACAACAACTACAAAGATAAATAAGGCAGGGTATGACATCACAAACATAAAAGGGTACTTTGCTATAAAAAACGGTGCAATTTTGGCAACATTGCTGTTCCAACACTATGACAGCTTAAAAACACCATGTTTAACACACATCAGAAAATCAGAACATAATGTAAATTTAAAGATTGAATTCGATATTTCTATCTTTCTGCGGGATATGAAAAACATTAGCTAGTTTAAAATTTGCGAGAAGCCTTTCAGGTTCACGCATTTTAAACTACTGTGCATGTCAGCATGCTGTGCGTCAAATATGAATCGAGATTTTTTTTATTGCTTACTTTATGTTTTCATGCCTGATATGGTTAGACAGAATGAAAATAGACGCTCCTGGATCTGTTTACAATCCTGCCAAAGCCATCCGCTATTCTTCACAAAACCTAAAATTCATTTTTGACCCCATTGTTTCCATTGTTAAAATTAAGACAATGGCGGCGTTATTTTTGGAAATTGTCGTCTGCGCATGTCTGTTTCTAGGGTTGAGATGTACCAAGTAAAATGTAGGTTATGCAAGGTGGTGTTGTTGTTCAACGTTCAGCACCTCCGGTAATCAATCATTCTTATCCTTTATTTTAAAAACCATTATATCTAGCAATTAAAGGGTAGGTAAATAGTATACTGCGGTTATAATTTGTAATTTACACCACTGTTGGTCAACTGATTTTTTAAGACACCCTACCCTATACAAATGGAATCTTCCGCCGTCGCCATTTTGGTTTTCGGCTGTCAGTAAAATTGCATGTAAACATGGGGGTTCAAAATTACTTTTTGGCTTTGCGAAGCTTAGAGGATGGCTACGCGAAGATTGAAAACAGATTCAGGAGCGTCCGTTTTCATTCTTTTCAATCATATCAGGTATAAAAACATATCAGGTATGAAAACATATAGAATATAGATATAAAAATCGAAAAGGAAAAGCAGCATTCAAGGACGACAGTCAACCACAAACACACAGAGAAACAAAGAACAAATTAAAAAAAAACTCGATTCATATTCGACGCATAGGTACCTGAAATGCAAAGTAGCCTAAGGGTTTGGACAGTATAAAGATCGACATATCGAATTCTATCCTTAAATGCATACTGAACGAATTTACTTTCATCCTAATATAATTATCAACAAAACAAATTAAGATCACATATTTTCAAAGTCATTAGTATTGCTGTATTTATGGTTATTATATTGGATAAAACATAAAGCGGTGTGTGTTTTCCCAGACTTAATAATGTCATGTCCACCGCCATATGCATGCCATCTTCGGGATGGTTAACATTTTGTACTATTGATTTTATTAACATTGAGTTCTGCTCAACCCGGGGCTAGAGGGCGTGAGCGGTAGCTAGCATATTTCACTACTGCTCATGAACAGTCTCAATCAAACCGAGACTGCAATATTTCGTATGTGTCGTTTTTGGCCGTTTCCAAAGGTCCATTATCATACTCTTTTTTAGTAAGGTTTGTAGCTTTTTTTTTAAAGATGATGTATATCCATACTGGTGACGATGCCACTTTTGTATTTCAAAGAAACTACTCACTGATAAATCTTCATACATACACTTATTTATACTAAATCGGCAAAATATGTTCGGAATTTACAGTTATGTAAGAACATATTCAATATTTAATTTTATTTAGCATCAGCTACATAAGCAATAACAAGAAACACATCGTGAAGTTGTTTACTGTCAGCCGACTATTGCAGGAATCCCACTTTCGGAAGTAGTTGATGAAATCTTGGTGAACATAGGTGGCGCTTTTGACTCAAACAAAGGCAGTTCTACGGTGTTTGCAGAGCGTCCTTCCATATGAAACTTGACGGGCATGTCATAAAGTCGGTAAAAGATACCGAATGCATCTCCAGTAAATGTGTCGAGATTGTGGTTTGGATACAGAATCCAGAGTCCTGTACCGTAATCCATCTTAAACGTGGCGACAAAACATATGTTATAGATTATTATATGACACCCTGATATCATCCTGAAATAGATTCATCTGTCCGAGAGCATAAGGAAGCTTCAATTAATACAAGCTAATAAAATTTATTGGATAAAGGCACCAGTGTCCAGAACCGTATTCAATCAAAAACATGATGACAAAAATAGCATAGATTTTTAATACAGGATTCAATCTCCTGTACCGTATAACAACTGAAACGGGATATAAAAAACAACAGTATAGTTTGTTTGGCTCTTTACCCAGTGTCCTGTACCATAGTCAACCTAAAGTGAAACACATATTATGTTTTATTGGATACATGATCCAGTAGCCTGTCCTGTAATCCAACTGAAACCTGATAAAACACATATTATATTGTATTGCATCATTCTCCTGTGTCCTGTACCGTTATCTATATATATAATCGGAGTGAAACACATATTATAGTTTATTGTATACTGTTCCCAGTATCCTGTATCGTAATCCAACTGAAACGTGATGAAAAACAAGGTATAGCTTATTGGATCATTCCCAAGTGTCCTGTACCGTAATCCGTCTACAATGACGACACGCGTTATAGTTTAATGGATTTAATATTTAGGAGTCAGTATCCTGCACCGTAATCAATCTAAAACAGGGTGATCACATAGTATAGTTTATTGGATACATGTTATCCATATGCCTAGCGTTTATTTTTAATGTTTCATGTATATATTTAGTAATGATTTTGTCAGATTGTCTTGATAATTCTGAAAATATGTTTATGTTTCTGAACATTGCATTCTGGGACAGAAACTATAAGGACTTATGACTTTTTTACACTACATACAACTTGCACAGAAATTTGTAAAGTACTAGAATGTTTTCGTCAGGTATGAAACTACTATTTGTAGACAAATTGGTGTTATCAATATGGGTACGATCTATGCACAGATTGTCGCATTTGTTTTTGTACTGCTATGACAGAGATTTTTTGTTGAGATTTTCAACAGATACTCAGACAGCTATAATTGAAACCTTTAATGACACCCCTTGGTATGCGGTACTGAACACTGACAACTCGTTCCTTATTTTTGACTTTGGTAAACACTTTTATCTAAACAATTCAACAAAGCTAACATTTCTGATACTGTCGTTTCTTTTCTAGATTCACATCCCTCTATTCTATTGAAAACTGAGAAATAATTAGCAAAGATCTATGACTAGAGAGATGTCAAAGCAGATAATTTTATTTTTGATATTGTTAAATATCCCCATTTAGATGGGGATATTCCCCGAGCTTCTTCTTATGGGGTCTATGTTTCTCAACTTATTCGTTTTTCAGAGTTTTTAGTCGAGTTGAGGATTCTGATATTCGTAATCCGTGTATAACTAAAACGCTGCTTCAGCGGGGCAACCGTTACCAAAACTTAAAAAAAAAGAGTAAGAGTGAGGTTTGGCGTCACATGCGTATAGGGACTATTGTGGAGAACTAAACCAGGAAGGATTTAAAATGAATTTGAATAACGTGTATATCTTTGTTAAACTTGTTAAAAAGTTTATCAAAAGAGGTTATGACCCTATCATTTTGCAACGTACTGCATGCGTGGTGGTGGGCCCTTTTACAGTTCGCCACTATGTTTTCCTCTTTAATTGTACGATGACCGGACAGGCTGTGGACCCTATGATGACGCCTACCTAAAGCCCATTGGGACGGTGGCGTTTGATGTTTGTCTATGATATTTCTTGTCGTGCCCTTAATGGTTTATTCTCTTGTTGCTCTGGCTTCTGCCAAGTCATTGCCCCCAATGGGCTTTAGGTAGGCGTCATCATAGGGTCCACAGCCTGTCCGGTCATCGTACAATTAAAGAGAAACCTAAAACGGCATAAACAACACAAATTATAATGTATTGGGTGTAGGATTCAGTAACCTTTACCGTAATCAACCTAAAACGGCATAAACAACACATAGTATAGTGTATTGGGTATGGGATTCAGTAACCTGTACCGTAATCAAACTAAAATGGGATGAACAACACATAATATAGTGAATTGGATACCGGATCCAGTATTTTGTACAGTAATCAAACCAAAATGGGATGAACAACACATATTATACTTTATCAGACCCACTATACGTCCTGTACCGCAATACTACACAACTGGAATGGAAAATAACATAATACGGTTTATTGGATACAGGGTCCAGAGTCTCGTACAGTAATCTATGTAAAACAGATTGCATAAAGCATACGATAGTTTATTCGATACACGATCAGTATCATGTACAGTAATCAAACTATTTTGAAACGAATGACAAATCATATTATAGTTTATTAGATAGATGATATATTCCTGTACAATAATCTATCTAAATCGAAATGACAAGATTGGATAAAGGATCCAGCATCATGCACATTAATCCAACTAAAAGGTCATGACAACACATAGTAAAGTTCACTGGATACATGATCGAGTATTATGTAAAGGTACCTAACAAAACAATATGACACATAAATAGTAATTAATAAACATTTTTGTTTTATAACAAAGCATACATTAAAACTTTATTTCGGACTTGACTCTTAAAAAAAGAAATAGTTCGATAAGAAATTTCAGTAGAACTGATACAATATTTAAGAAATAAAATATATGCAGCGGATTTATATTGTCCCAAATCAATACCTGGTCAGCAATACGAAGAATCGCATGCTTGCGATTTCGTTTCAATTTTCAAACATCGGGCTTTGATCTCACACAATATTAAACAGCTGAAATAACATAATAATTATCTGACATGGATTTGTATGTATCATGATGCACAATTTGTCGAGAGATTGAACCAAAAACAAGCAAATTCTCAAAACTTACATTTTATACCCATCTCGCAATATCACACGAGAAAAACATGCAGCTTTATCTTATTTATATGAGGTGTTTGAACGTAGCGTCGCTTAAAATAATGCATTTCATTGCATTGTTGCTTTGCTTCCGACGTTTCATATGACATGTCAACGCATAAGGTCTGTTCGAGCCTTTAAGATGATGTCTTAACAATTGACGTACGTGATGTTAGAGGTATTGATAGGAATTTTATAACCTCTCCTATTACCAATCAGCATTGAGTATTTTAATAAACCACCAACACAACTTATGTTACACAGAGGATTAAAGGTAATATTTCTATCGTGTACAACAATGCTATATACCTGCAGCTGGTTGACCGTGGTATTGATGCTGACAACGAGGTTGCCATAGGCGATATTGTTGTAGGTGCCCACGTAATCTGAGAGTGGCCGTGCAGCAGGGATAGTAGTATCGAGGGAGGCCTGGTAGTGTTTGGCCGGGTACCAAGGTTCAGGATACGTACATATTGTTGTCTCGTTTATAGAATGGTCCTCACCGAGGAATTCGTCAGCAAGGAAACTGATTTAGAATTATAGAACCCGTTTATATACTTTCTAAACAAAAGGTGTATTGTGTCTGAGCAATACAAACCCTAACACATCAACAACAAAGTACTACCACATATGTATTTACATGTGAAACATATGTATATCGTGAGTTTAATTTCAAAGCTCTCCTTTTTCGTACGGTAAAAATCTGTCAAACCTCGTTAAATCGACCGCCGTTTCTCCATATACCACCATTTCCATGACACATTATTTGATCCTATATATAATTCAATGCTAAAAACAATACTAAAATGCGTTGGTTTGTCCGATACATCGAGTCTACTGAAATATCGAACATATATTTACGGTAATAACGTGTTCGACGTAACGGAGTTTGGTTGTTATTGCATTTAATGATGAACCATGCATTAGGATGATCTTGGTAACAAGGCAAAATACGATAAATTTCTGTGTTGATAATGACATGTACAACATGTAAATTATTTTTTAACAGATATGTCTCCATTGTCACTCAGTTACATGCAACTTATTATAGGTAGTGTAGTCTGACGGCTAGATTGCACTGTTAAACCGCAGATTCAATGATACCAAACAACTAATATTGTTCAACCCATTTTGCTTACGCCGATCGCCAAGCCAAACATTGAACAGAAAAAAGCCCAAAATATAACAACGATTACTTTAGCGCCACAACCGAAAAGTGTTTGTTATATATAATACATATTGCTTTTTTTAAAATTATGCTATCCTTTAAAAATAATCTATTCATCTTTTGATAATATAAATTTGAATTCGATAATATATAAACATGTTTAACCTATGCAATAAGATCCTGGTGATGGAGTTAGTATCCCATCCCGACATGCTTGTGAAGATTCCGAGATTTACTTCCGGTATAAGTGTCAAAAAGGACGTGTAACCGTACGTTGTTCCGCTGTGAAGGAGCAGCCTATATCCTAACAACGAAAAACAATTAAAAGGAGATATTTATTATAAAGCATGACTTCTTCAAGTATATCATATACAAAAAAGATCGACAAATTGACACAACATACGTCTTACGTCTTCTTTTTGATGCTATGTACTTTTATTTACACCGTCTTGTCAATTTGTGCGTTGAAGACATGATAATTGCGAGGTTGTGTACACTTAAAATCGCTTTAAGCTAACCAGTGAGCCGTATAGCCTACTGACCGTTCCAAGTCGGTAACCCTGTCTTCACCTCTCTGTGTTGTGTATTGTCCTTTTCATTGTATAGTTAATTTTGTGGTACAGTGCGGGTCTACGGTGTCATTGAGTTTGGGTGCTGCGATTTTTATAGGACAATGTTCCTCCTTTACGTGTACATTATGATACATCTTTAAGTCTGAAACTGCGTAAGTATTCAAAACATATCGGTTCACGTTAAAGTCGCGCATGTATGATAACTTGCGAGAATTTTCAAACAGAACAAAATTACGGTATGTAAACTGCATGCGTGTTTTGGCAACGTTTATACATGCATAAATTTCAGAACAAATGATGTTAGTTCTTATAGTGTCAATATTTACAAAAATGTGTCGGTATGTCGTATTTTATCAGTAAACGTTGTGAGATTATTTGACATCATTTAGCGCGCATGATTATGTCAACGTCATCGGAGTTATCGAAGTGTAAACGGCTTATGCCACCTGTCTCTTTTAAGCCAGTGGATTTAAAGGAAATTCAGATTCTTTGCATAGCAAGTCGGCATGTATTAGGATTTTTTTCCTTAAGCAATCGTCTAGTGATTTGTATAACGGACTAGTAATCCACAAGTAGTTTTGCGTTGATAAACAATTCACTAGGCTTTGGAATAAAATCAATTGCGAGACTTAACATTGCAATATATCAATAACTCGATCATTCAGTCAATCAATATATCAAATAATAACATATTTCTTATGAACAGAAACAAATACCACTTGCATCTTACAATACCTTTATAGAAACCTTTCATCCAACCAAAGGCATAGCCGGTTTGGGTAAATGTAAAGGGCCCCTTAGGTCGATGAAAATATTTTTCCATTGTAGACGAGGGAATAGCCGTCTGCTCAGTGTGGGTCATCAACAGATCTTCCGCGCGGATGACCACTTCGCCATTTTGATTTTTCCCGCCATTTAGATTCATCATCATCCATTTTGCCATGTCAGTAGATGAGCTCATTATACCGGAGGATCCACCGTACACGGCCCATTGTCTGTTATAAATACATATATACGTCTTAGGATATGTGCAACTGACGTTAAAACCATTTTTAATGTATATTCAATTTTGGTAAGGATCATTGACCCTACTTGGCATTTCGAACAATTTATAAAAGGGGTATAGAAAACATATAGGATTCTAGGACATCTCAACAATTATTCCTAACGATATGTTATGTGTTCTAGTGATAAATAGCACACGTGACCGCCTGGATTATGTCTGAATACCACAGACGAAGAAATGGGAGTTCAATGCTTAAAGGGAATATAGCGACACAGCCAAACATCTTTATTATTGAGAGTTCTCAAAAACTTGGAAAAGGGTGAAAGAATTATCAAAATCGGATGATAAACAAAGAAGATATGATCGTTTGAAGGTTCTGTTGAAACGGATTTTTCAATATTCCATATATGGTTATATGGAACTATGACGTCATAGTTTTCAAAATGGCGGCTCCCATATCCATTTTAGTACAACCTTCAAATGGCCGTATCTTTTTCGTTTATCATCCGATGTTGACAATTCTTTCTTCATCTATTTGCAAGTTTTTCAGAACTCTCAATAAAAGAGCTCGTTTGGCTGTGTCCTACATTCCCTTTAATGATGGGAACTGTCATGGAGAGTTGAGTGATTGAACATGAATCATATATGTCCGACCTTTCATCTCCTCTACCACGCTGTTTCATCTGTTAAATATATCGGTATTATCTATTCCGGAAACTCATTGCGTTATCGTGTTAATTAATGTCATTTAGTACAATTAACTTCAATTTGTCTATTGGACATCTTTCATTGATCTTCCTGTGTAAATGAAATGACGTTCACAGCGTAATTGTGATAAGTATGACTTCAATGGACGAATTAATGTACCTACCTATTAACCTCCTCCGGAACAGGAAAGACTTGGTCGGTATATGGGTCATCCGTGTATCCTCGGGCTACATCCTTCTTAGTACGGTCGACAGTTAAGGTAAAATCGGAATCACTCATACCTTATATATTAATAATCAAATGGAAAATTAACGGAATAATTAAGCTGAACAAATCAATATTCCAGTAGGCTATCGACAACATAAACGTATTTGCTTTAAGAAATAGAAATAATTCATGAGTATCAATCACATTATGTATAGGTGAAATATAAGCACTAGTGCACGACACTATAATTTTACTGTTTAGACTATTTAAATGTGTATGTATACAGAACTCCGGGTATGACAACATGGTCCTCATATTATCAAATTTATATAAATATGCCTGAACCTTTTCTTATTTCAGATATCAATTTTAATATTGCTTTATCTAGATATAATGAAATTATAAGATGGTGACCTTATAAGATGGTGACGAGTTAGCCAAGTTAGGCTGGGTATATCCTGTTTTGCTCAATATTGCCTTTATGCTTTATATATGTACATTTTATGTTACCTATATATCCTATATATGTAATACTTTGTAAAATATGTATTTGTCACTGAAATAAATAAATATACATACATATACACACACCTAAACAATATTTACGCTATTCATTTAAAGAATGGAACATCAGGAGAACGTCAAAGCAAGTATGTCCACACTGATTTAGCATTCTTACTGAGATACATGTTACATACTGGGTTCAGCCACCAATGCTGTATTTGTAATTTATGAGTAAACGTGACAGAGCTGTACAGTGTGTTGTTAATCCATGCTCTGTGTTCTTTGACAGTAATGTGTATACAGCATAAATCTTCTCAAACGAGTGTCCTTAATGGTATGCACTGTGATTTCTTTTGTAATTCAGAAATCTTTTAGGCACCTGTGGCAGAGTTAGAAAATTATTCATAGTCAGTTTAGTGTCAGTTATTGCAGGTTTTCAATGAGCAAATTGTTTAAGAATGGAGACACTCCAAACACTCAGTAAACATCAGAAGATTCATGATATCTATAAGATTATTCAAGAACACTTCCGAGATAAACAGCATGGAACGTGTAGAAAACATTTCATTTATATTTATATCGGAAAGGTAACATGTGTTTAGAAAGTGTTAAAGCTGCGGAAACTATACGAAAAGCGGATATAACAATCCAACAGGAAATACAGCATTCGAGGACCACAGTCAACCACAAACAAGCAACAGAAACAAACAACAACTACACAGATGAATAAAAGGCAAAACATGACATCACAAACATAAAATAAAAAGGTTTCTTAAAGGAATCATGTACTACTCCTTTTACATTAGTGTCATATAATAGGTATCATATGAGAATCATTTAATAAATCATATGCTACTTATATGTGGCAAACTTGGCAGTGTAGTATCACTATATAAATACGCGTCTCACCGAGTGGCGTGTAAATGTGTTGCTGAATGAGATCTTCAAATGTTCCGCCTCCTAACACCTCGTTTATGTACGACAATATCCCATAATGCATACTATTGTACACATAGCCCACCCGGAACTTGTGGATAGGCTTGAAGTAGCGGATACGTCTGTAAGTAAAAAACAAACGGTGGTCGGGTTTTCTTTACATCCATATTGATGGATGGGCATGAATATAAATAGATGGGAAATAACAGAAGACCAATTGGCCTGTTAGTGATCAGCTGATGTCCAACAATAGGTGAGCTTTGTTTAAATAAGTTAATCAAAAACTGAGCAAATGGTCCGATAGATATCATAGCTCTCAAACGCAATGTACCACAAACAAAGAGCAAATTAACTAAATAATTAGAAGGACAATACATAACACAAAGAGTGGTGACCGATGGTTACCGATTTGGGATAATAGCATTAGAACAAAGTTGAAACATGTCAATCAATTGAGGGTGCTTAAGAATATTGCCATACTGTTCTCGCTATATTGTCACTTCAAGTCACTTCAATACGGTTCGAACTGCAACCTCACTCGTTTAATTCGTTTACTGTAATCGCCTGATCAAATGTTAAAGCTTTTAAGTCGATGTGTTATCTTTGAAATAACTTATAACAATTATACAACTGGGTACTTAGGATTTGTGTTAGGCATGTAGTGTTACGGTGTAGCAGTAATTCTCTGAATATTATTGAAGTGTACTAAATTTCAGCTTTAGTTTAAATATTTAGTATCATAACATAAGACCATCGAATCAAGCCTTTTCTCTTCAAATTATTTTGACATATTATTACACCAATGAAACCTCAATATATAACATGAGTGTAACAACGCTAAAGGTAACAATTCCGCTAACGGTAACAACCGCCGCTAA
Organism: Cyrtodaria siliqua; assembly: GCA_037043455.1. Classification (NCBI taxonomy): domain Eukaryota; kingdom Metazoa; phylum Mollusca; class Bivalvia; order Adapedonta; family Hiatellidae; genus Cyrtodaria; species Cyrtodaria siliqua. Next base: position 5,336 of record JAWPHD010013476.1, on the reverse strand, counting down.
AGGTAACAATTCCAGCGCTAAAGGTAACAACCTCCGCTAAAGGTAACAATCACCTCTTCCGCTAAAGGTAACAACGCTATCGCTAAAGGTAACAACTTTTCATGTTAACGATAAATGTAACAACTACCTACGCTAAAGTTAACAACGTTTTTCAAAATGTTCAGTTTCAACGAAAATTGAGTAAACAGGTTCTTGCTAGTTACTGTGCCATCTGATTCAATATTTTTAGCTGTACACGTACACTCTATTCAATGTAAACTGTAATGGAGCGTTGTCAGGAAAGATCGAATATTGATTGTCAATGATTTGTCTTTATTATCTAAAACTAAAACAGATAAATATACTGAAGCGAAAAAGAAACGCAACTCGGGAATTTCCGCGATATATTGTATGTACAATATGCTACTGTTAATCGAATGGTACATGGCTACGTTACATCTATAAAAGAACAAACATACCTTTAAAATATTTAATTAAATTATTAAAACACAGAGAGGACGAAACTGAACAGAATGTTTGCTTTATAATAATCTTGCTACGGCAATGTGATATTTTAGTAAACATTTCGTTTTATGTAATCTTGTAAAGTTGTTTATTTTAACTACAGTGTATTCTAAATTATTAAGAAGTAGTCATAACAAACTACTCTAAAGTATTTCTCCTCATATGACTATTTTACCTGGGAGTATTTTACCAGAGCACCGGTAAAGTTTATGAAGGGGGAACATTCAAATGTAAGCTGTAGACATTAGAATAAAGTTGCTGTTTGAACAATGTCACGTAATATCATGTTACTAAGATGTTTGAGATTAAAGAAATTAATGTATACATGTTTTTTTTTTGTAACTTTTTTTTTCTATTCCGGCATTTGTTGATTTACATATATAGTTTATATTACTACCATATCATCCCTTATTTTTATCCTAGTTTTATCTTTATATATTTACATTAATGTTTAATTACTACTTAATTTCTTCATCTTTCGTCGGTTTTTGCGCACACTATGACCTATTTATGTGTCGAGGTGGCGTAAAACACCATTCATTTATTCATTCATTCTATTCCTAACAATGTTATTGTTGAGTTCTACATATATACATGCATCTAGTGAATATGTTATCGTGTTATTTTTTTTTCTAAATGTACAATCTGGAAATATTATATGATACCATGTAATATATGAAAGTTTATCACATAACTTATGACGTGGGAGTGGAATAACACCATTCTATATTTTCAATATACAATTAGTTATAAAACTATGCAAATAAGCCTAGTATGTGCTGTCAAAACAAATCGATAATGACTATATATATGATCGAATTTCCACGGTTTATGTCGGTTTTCCACGGTTTATATCTGTTAAAGCGACAGATAAAGTGCAATAAAAGTAGATATTTGAGTTATGTGATAAACAGAATCAAACATTCGTTCTCATTCATTATTGAATCTACCAAGCTCGTTAGCAAAAATGATATAATGCTCGGCAAGGGCCTCGCATTATATTATTTTGCCAACTCGTTTAATAAATTCAATAGTGAACGAGTACACATGCAAGATCCTCTATATATTTATCCTTAGAATGCTAGCATGTAGCTAGTATGGTTACAACTGTGACATAACAGCCCTTAAATATCTCTTAACATGTCATTATTTAGGTGTTTCTGCCTAATAACTATTATAATAGTTTCTGCCTAATAACTATTATAAATAGTTTCTGCCTAATAACTATTATAATAGTTTCTGCCTAATAACTATTATAAATAGTTTCTGCCTAATAACTATTATAATAGTTTCTGCCTAATAACTATTATAATACTCAATGTAAGATTTAAAAGCACTACTGACTCTTACATGGCCGACATGATCTGTCATCAGATTTTTTTATATGTTCAGTATTTTATACTGGGCCTTTGTTTCAGTTCCAATCATCTATGAGTAGTGGACCAATTACAACAATATGTTATAAAGGTTTATTTAATGAGAGAACTCATTTAAAACTAGTCAATGGTCCATGTTAAACGTATTCCATGAATAGTATCAAATGTCGTTCTTTATAACACATCAATGTTACATGTAGTTCACTTATATAAGAATCAGAAAGTATATTTCCATAGTCATGTCTAGCAAGGGCGATAAAGCGAGATAGTATATTGCCCTGTATACAGGTGAGATAACATATACACTTCTCAAAACTGCTAACTACACCGCTCACGTTTTGGGTTATATATATCGATGGGTTGAATGTTTTTCAATAAAATAAAAAGGAAATACCAATTCAATCATTTTTACATCATTTCATTTTATTTTTTTCATGGGCAATGCTAGAACTAAACCACAATAAGCAATTACAAACGACCCATGTAAACACTAAAGTCACACTTTTATGAACAAGAAATGAAAAGTGTGACTTTAGTGTTTACATGGGTCGTTTGTAATTGCTTATTGTGGTTTAGTTCTAGCATTGCCCATGAAAAAAATAAAATGAAATGATGTAAAAATGATTGAATTGGTATTTCCTTTTTATTTTATTGAAAAACATTCAACCCATCGATATATATAACCCAAAACGTAGCGGTGTAGTTAGCAGTTTTGAGAAGTGTATAGCATTAATGTTTAGCTTTACAACAGTTATCTGTTACAATTTTAGAAGCATGTCATGTTGGAATAGCTTTTTATGTTTAACATAGAAACTCAATGAAAAACATAAAGTGACATTATAAAAGGGAGAAACAATAGTGTGCACTAATAGAGTACATGGAGAACTTATATACAAAGTGGCAATCTTAATATACATAAAACATAACAGATGTTGGATTCATCAAGTCCAACTAAGTTGTTTTTTTAAAAACAGGTTCACCATGTTTTTTCATTTTTTTATATTTTTTTTTATTTTTTATAATAACATCATGTATTTTCCCCCTTGCTTTTCAAAAATGTCTTGTTTCATATTCTTGTAGGCTATACGTTTCTTGACTTTAAATAGTATTTGAATATAGCTTAAGCCTTTTAAAACTGTTAAAAAAGGATAAGTGTTTTTTAATTTTTGATTGAATATAACTGTTCTGGCAGTAAGGAGAAGACTATTTAAAACAATATCATACTTATCATTTTCAAAGATGATGCCAGTTACTGACCATACTGTACTTATATCCTTACATTTATTATGAAAGGAATTTGCAAGTGCTTGCCAAAACTATTTTACTACATTAAATTAATAGAATAGATGTTTTATTGTTTCTATAGCTTCATTGCAAAAACAGAAAAGATCTGTATTAGAAATATTCGTTTTTATAAATAAATTAGTCTGTTCCCAAAATTCTATGATTTATTCTGAATTGCAACCATTGCAGATTTGAGTCTTTTGTTGATTTGAAAGGTAGATGAAATAATTTAGACTAGTATATATTTTGTGTAATATGCAAATCATTTATCTTTAATATGCAAATCTTTTATCTGTTATATGCAAATCAGTTATCTCTGTAATATGCAAACCATTTATCTGTAATATGCAAATCATTAATGTATAACAGTGGTAGATATGACATGTTTTGTGATGACAGAGCAGAGCTCCTTCCACCCTGGACAGAATTTCAGTCCAATATTGCATCTGACTGCTTACATGACACAGAAAAAGTAGTATATACTCAATAATAATCGCCCCTCCTAATGAATACAGTACAGTGTACACTACACTCACACAAACAAACGGACACTGAATGTCCTAGGTCAACTTAAAGATGTTTTACTGAACGTTTAATAGTACATGAAGGACAGGAGGAACCAACTAACTGTTTGTGATGCCTTATTAAAAAGACAATGATAAATAGTAAGATTATGTGAAATGCAAATAAAAAACATCATAATTAAGGAGGAAGAGACGTATTTAGGGCTAATGACAATACAATAATTAAAAAAAATATCCCACTAGAAAGAGTTATGACTTTTAAGAATGCAGCTGTATCGTTGAGTTAGTTGTGTGGTGAGCCGGGGAAAATGGTTGCAAACAAAAAGGCCGATATCATGGAAAACATAAAAAATATCCACCCGTATAGGTTTTAAGAAGTATCGACGAAGTGGATAGCATCATTTCGACGGAATGGCAATTTTTTTTTTTTTTTACAGCCGATGTCGTTTTTAGTAAAACAAACAAACATTTATATTGCTTCATTGTTTCCAGTGTACATACTTATACAGAAGTATGGATATTGAAAGCGTCCATGGTTTTGAGCAGTACGAAAAAAGTCTAATAGAGCAAACTCGTGAGAAACGTGGAAAGAATATTTCGCTTTATATACCATCTCACATACAGAAATAATCATCATTCACGTGTAGAAAAAGGTTAGCAAGTATTGTATATAAAACACCTAGCTGAAAGTGCCCATGAACTTCTTGGAGAGGACCAATATTATATACATCACCATTGAAAATAGCATATGGTTGTGTAGTTGTCATTGGAGATCTTGAATCAAGCCATGAGAAAGCTGATAACATCGTAATTATTCATTTATTGCTATACAGCCAAGTGTAAAACCAGACGAGGTGTTTTTCTTCTTCTTAGACCAGTCACGGACGTACTTAGATTACTAGTATACAACTTTGACCATTTGGGTGTGGAAAAACTATTCTTTGAGATTGGCAATAAAAGCATATTTAGATTTGACCAGATTAATCAATATACATGATAATGTTGATAAACATTAATGTGAGCGGATCTTTTCGATACACACCCACAGAGTGCGATACGCTCTTCCTTTGAAATTGGCAAGAAAATGGCATCTAATGTAATGATGAACAGTGCTGGTGCGTCTTAAGAATTATCTGTCCGATAAATGTATGTCTCTGAATACGTTGGGAATAAAAAAGGATATTTAAAAACAAGAGTTTAAACGCAGCAAAGTTAAGCCCACCCCTACCCCCACCTCCAAACATATGATAGGTGTTTACTTCATCTATTAAGTGTGCGTGCCAGTTACTGATTTGGAGAGGATATGCTAATTGTGCCAGACCCAACACAGTGTGGCTATGAGATTGATAAGGACACTGGTCCTAATGTTATTAACCAGCTGTCACGACCAGAATTACTGAGTGAGGTGGTCTGCTTCTGTGATGATCAATGTAATGATGTTAGTTCGTCAAATGAACAGCGTGTGCATACTTTTGCATGTATTTGCATGATAATATTCATGTATTTGCATGATGAAGATTTCTGATTAAGCTAAGCTTGAGATTAGCGATGTATTTGTTAATGATGTTAGTTCGTCAATTGAAATTGTGTGAATATTATGCATGTATTTGATGATGAGTTAAGCTCTGGGATTTGAGATTTATTTATC